>APFE030297113.1:231529-367068 GCA_000404065.3 Pinus taeda
TAGAACGAGGGTTATGGACTAAATATAAAAAGAGGTTTTATTTATTTACCATGCGTCTAGTTATTTATATTTTTATTAATTTACCATACCTCTTTTACAAATATGGTATTTGGCCCATAGGATTCACTTAAAAAAAACCTCTTTCTTGAGCCTTCATAAATAGAACGAGGGTTATGGACTAAATATAAAAAGAGGTTTTATTTATTTACCATGCGTCTAGTTTATTTATATTTTTATTTATTTACCATACCTTTTGAGTAAGTATAAAAAGACATTTTATTTATTTACCATACCACCACTTTACTTATATTTTTATTTCTTTACACCCTTGCATGTATATAAGGTGACTTATGGAGTAAATATAAAAAATGCTTTATTTATTTACCATACCTCTCATTTATTTATATTTTTATTAATTTACCATACCTCTTTTATAAATATGGTATTTCGGCTTTTGGCCAATAGGATTCACATAAATAAAACCTATTCTTGAAAATGGGCGAATGGGAGGTTGTAACTCCTAATTTCAAGGGCTAAATTTACCTTTTTTACCCTCTCCCTTAAAATAAGGTGGGCTATTTGAGGTGATTTGTAAAAATGTACTATGATACAAAATATTCACCCACTAAAAATTTAAAACCCCTTAATTTCGCCAAAGGATGAACATTCGCCCCTAAAATTTTCTATGATCGTGATCAAGGAATCCATAAAATAAACCATACATCAACAGCTTATTGAGAAAAACAAACTTATTTGTATTAACTTTGAAGTAGAAGAACCTTACAAGCTTTTCAGCCTTGATGTTGAACAAGCTCTTCCTAGGGTCTGAAATAGGAATTTCATTTACTTTGACAAGCCTTGCACTTCTCCAAATGAGATCTTAGAGGTATGTAATCTATCCTCATAAAAACTCAAGTAAGAAGACTAAGTTCCAACAACATTTCACCTCAAAAATTTCAGCTTTCAACCTCTCAAGTAACCAGCCCAATGCTTCATTTTATAGTGCAGAGGAAGGAGGTTACAGGTCCACCTATGAAGGGATAGAGTCCTCCTTCAAAGGGATAAGCTCCTCACATCAAGGGGTTAGCTCCTTAAGGTATGGGATGCATGAACCTTAAGGGAGAGAACTTGCCACCTCAAGATTCCTTCCAGAAGCTTCTTGAAATGACTGAACGTGAGTTTTTTTTAGAATATACTTGCGCCTTTTAACTTTTATAGGGGACCACACCCATAACACAGAGACAGAGTGGTCAAGTTCGCAGGAGAGATGACCATTAGGTGCAGGACCGCAGGTAATGCAAAGAGAAAGTGCAGAACCAGAGTTTTAGAGAATTTTGAAGGCTTTCTCTTATTTTCAAGGCTTGACATGAGGAACTGAGGCTTAAGACTTGCAAAGGAGGAAAGTATGAATGGTAATGGACTCACACACATTGCAGAATGTCAAGGTGACAATTTTTTGTGCAACACCTCTCTATCTCTGCATCCCTTTTGGTTCAAAATCTTCTTCTTTGATTAGTTGTTATTATTAGATGGCTCCATATTTCATCTGTGATGTTTCTAACCCTACATTGTACACCCTGTATGATTGCCATGTCTTCAATGTGCTGCAACTACAATAATAATGAGCTTGATATTGTTAAAATTGGCAACTAGGGCCAAAATCCATGTGGTTCATCTTATTAATGGAAGCTAATATTTTTCTTGGATACCTCTCATCAAGAGGTGTAGTATTTATCTAAAGATCATCTGATTCTGATAAGTATTCATGGAGATATGAATTTATTTGTGTTCTGGGACAATTCATCAAGGTCGACCAGCAACTAAATAAACCCCACTTGTGCTCAACGTTTTAGTATAAATAAAGGAGGACTTCAAGTCATTTAGACACTCATCCTCTTGGTGATCTCTTCCTCTCCACTTGTCTTTGTGTTTTGGTAGGAAGAGAGACCTAATGAGGATACACTGCCCTAGAGGATGCCCTATCCTATATCCAGTCATGAAGGAGACCTCTACACTACCCTAATGAATATCAAGCCTCAGCCATCGAGAGATCTATATGCTGGACATCTAGACGTAGGCCCTATAGACACAATCAAGGAGGATCTTTATATGCTATATAAATGAGGCCTTAATAAGCCCTAGCCATAGTCACAAGAGAGGCATAGCCACAGTTGGAAGGAGCCCTACTGTAGGTCCTATTACACAGCCAAAACAAGGTCTAAATATAGCCCTATATCCGTAGTTGAAGGAGGCTTCTATAAGTTGCACAAAGGAGGACTAAACATTGTCAACAAAGACCTAATATATCTATTGTTGAGGATCCCTAATCCACAATCCTGAAGGAGACTTATATGCAGTCAAGGGATGCCCTATATGCTGCCTGAAGAAGCTCCTCCTAAATGTTGTAAAGGAAATGTCTTAGACACAATTTATAAGATGCCCTAGCCATTGTTATGTGTAGCCCTTATATGCAGCAAGAAGACCTTATATTCCGCTCTAAGAGACCTGTTACAGTCATCTAAGCAGTTGTCATAATGCCACATTGTTGTAGGTGACAGTGTGGCCTATTTGAGGATTGCTTAGGCAAGTTAAAATTATTCTTGAGGGGTAGTAGAATCCACAATAAGGAGGAACAATAGGTTGATGTTTTAGGGCTGTTTGGATCCCTAAGATGCAACCAAGAAGTTCCCTAACTAGTCATCATGACAACATCAAAGACTATATCATAGAAGTGTGGTGACAGTGCAGTGATGAGGCTGTTCATGAGGACAGTTTATAAGATGAAGAAAATTGTCCTTATGTATATTCAGATTGATCATAGGCTTAACTTGCTACTGGGCTAGGCCATAGGCCATAGCCAGCAACACAATTTGATCTAAGGATTGCTCATGTGGTAGAGCCTCACCTTGAAGACCTGCATTGTTGACTGTATGAAGGAAGAGCATCATAAAGCAATGATAGTTAGTGCAACAGCATGATGTGTGCAACATGATGACTAAGAGCAGCAAGTTGTGTACAATGTGATGAGGTACAACTTAGCAATGGAGCAGTATGGTGTAGCTCAAGAACATGGTATGATGTTGTAGCATGGTGCAGTACGGTGTGGTGTAGCACATGGACGAGATGTAACACAATGATATGTGGAGTCACCTTGGAGAATAAGTTGAAGCAACATGTCTTCAACTGATCTCATGTAGAGATGATCGATTCTCTTATCTAGAAAATCGAAGTGTTGACTTCTGTTGTAAATGTACTCTCTCTCTCTCTCTCTCTCTCTCTCTCTCTCTCTCTCTCTTTGTTGAACTATTGAAGAACATATAAGAAGAATTGATCAAGGGTTTCCTCACATTGGGGTTTGTCCCTGGCTAGTGCCACATCTTGTGTCCTCTTGTCTTGGCATGCCTTCTGCGATTTATGTTTATGTTCTATCTGCAATTTACTTTATGCTAATTTGATTGATAATCTAGAAAAGGTATTGAGCTAACTATGAAAATTGAAATAAATTGCTCTAAGCATAGAACATACCTAAATTTAACATGGTATCAGAGTTGAGGTGAAGACAATGCCCAAGCAAGAGTGAAAGGAAATCACCAAAGATAGTTAGGAAAGGACAAAAGGATCAATGGCTTCCTCATCCCTCTTCAAATTCACCAAGGGTGAAATCAAAGAAAAAAATATTATCAGTATGGCGCAGCGGAATATGGCCTACCTAAAGATCACTTAATTGAGAAGACTAGATCTCAGGGTGGAGAAAGGCAAATAACTAGTTCAGCCATTATGCGAAGGAGTGTCCGAATGGTAGGGACGCATTACTTGATGATGATGACAATCATTCTAGGGACATTGTTATGAAACCAGCTCACAAAAAGATAAAAAAGATACATCAACACCTTAGAATTTAGCCTCTTTGAGGGGGCAACCTCCTTTACATTACACAAATGAAAAATTCTTGGATGAAAACAATGATAAGACATCCTTTCTATATATCGGAGTCTAAGGGGTCATAACATAATCAGAGGCGACATAGCAATAATAATGTAAGGGCACAATAGTAACAATAGTGGGATTCTATGGGGCACAATAATAACAATATGGGGACTACATGGGAACAACAATATAATAAGGGGGTTGTACTAATAACAATAAGGGGTTACACTAGTCGTATAGGTACCTAACATGCCCATCTCCTTCAAAAAGTGTTGTCCTCAACGCTTGAGTAGTTCTTGATGCTTCTGTATAAATTCTTATCCTCCTGTGTGGAATCTTCAGTGTGTAAGTTTAGGAGTCTAAGGGGTCATAATATAATCAGAGCCGACATAACAATAATAATGTAAGGGCACAATAATAACAATAGTGGGCTTCTATGGGGCACAATAATAACAATATGGGGACTACATGGGCACAACAATATAATAAGGGGGTTGTACTAATAACAATAAGCGGTTACACTATTAGTAGAGGGACTTAACATGCCCTTCTCCTTCAAAAAGTGTTGTCCTCAATGCTTGAGTATTTCTTGATGCTTCTGTATAAATTCTTGTCATCTCATGTGGAATCTTCAATGTGTAAGTTCTTCCACTTGATGAGATACTATGAAATTGATCTATTTCGTAGCTTTCGATTTCTCAGTTCTGTGACTACTCCATGTTCCAATATGATTTTTCTTTCCTTGTTAAGTTCTTGCAATACTGTTTGAACTGGGATCTTCTGCAACTTTAGAATGAATTCCCACTCCTTTGGGCATATGGATATATGTAAGGCTTGATGTTTGGAGGTACACTTTGTGGAATCAAATGAATAGCATGATCATGATCATGAATAGGTGGGAGGCCTTTGGGAGTCTCAAATACCTTGGAATGATTGTCCAAAACTTTTTGGAGATCTGGAGAAATACATGATTTCGATGTGGATTCCTCTAGTGAACATAATTGTGTAATTACACCCCATTGCTATTTATTTAGAAGCTTTGTAATGCTATTAGAGTTGATTATCTTTCCATGTTTTCCTTCGATACCCCTCAATTCAACTTCCTTTCCTTCCCAAAAAAATTTCAAGAAAAGTTGTTGAAAATTAAAATCTATTGTACCCAAAGATTGTAGCCATTGAACTCCTAGTAAAACATCAACACGACCCATTGGAATGGAAAGCATTGGGCTATTCAATACATATTCTCCCATGGATAGCTTGACATTATGCCACTTTCAAAAGCAATTTATGGTTCCTCGACTTGCAACCATCACTTGACACTCTAGTGCTCGATATAGGAAGCAATTCAATTCCTTGGCTATCTTACAATCAATAAAATTATGGGTACTACCCTAATCAATCAACACTCTTACCTTTTTCTTCTTGATATGTCCTTCTATCTTGATAGTTTGAGGAGTGGTAATTCTGTCCAATGCATTACAAGATATGGTTGGATTCATTTCTTCTTTCTCGATGTGATCTTTCACTTATTGAACCTTTTTCTTCTTGATATGTCCTCCTTTCTTGAGAGTTTTAGGAGTGGTAATTCTTTCCAATGCTTTATAAGATATGGTCAGATTCATTTATTCTTTCTCTGGGGTTGGTTCCTGGTGTATATACTCTTCTTTTGACGTTTCTTCATTCTTTTCTTTCTCCTCTCCCCAATCAATGTAAAATAATTTCTTCTCAGCACACTTATGACCTTTAATGTATTTGTTATCACAATTGTAAGAAAGCCCTTTTTCTCTTTTTTCTTCCAATTGTTGTGGTGTAACCCTTGTAGGTTGTGGAAAGCTAAGAGAAACAACACTTCCATATTTATAGTTGTGAGGGGTAGACTTCCTTGTTGCCATAATTTTTCTTTCCACTTTGTAACAAAGCCCTTGTGCTCTTTTTTCTTCCAATTGTTGTGGTGTTGCTCTTTGTATCCTCATAATGTGCTATCATTTCCTTCATGAAAATTGACGTAAAAAGTTGTTTACAAGAACAAAGCCCTTTATACCATAAAAATTGATCCAGCTCTAAATATGAAGATGCAATACATACCCTTTGTAATAGTGGTACACCATATAGATCAAAATATTGCTCCATTTAGAGTATCCAATTTACTGGATCGTTGCCATCAAACTTTCTTATACCACCTTTTCTTAATTTTTGGAGCTTGATCTTGAAATGTCTGTAACACTGTAATTTCAAATCTCCAAGTTCTGAAATTTCTTCCTATAGTAGCTCTCTATGTTCCCTTTCTAATCCTGCAAGCCTGATCAAGATTGGATTCTGCAATGAAGTGTTATGTCAAATCGCCCACGATGACTTGATTACAGACTCGTTTAGTAGAGTGAACTTGTACGAAGTTCCACGTGTCACTGTTTAAACCTTAGGATCTGAAAAATACACACAAAAAAATATAGTCCGTCCTCTTTCTGTAACTTCTTACGAAATTTAAATCTAATGCTTCGGGAGAAAGATATGATAATTTTCCCAAGGTCACTTGTTTAAGATGTAATTCAGGAGTCTGCAAAAAGGCTAATTTCCTCAGATCATATATCTGTAAATATAGGGAGAAAAGATCTGAAATTTGGATCTAAGGTTCAAACCGATGTCTTCTCAAATGGGTTTTCATATTATCTTCTAAAACTTTGTATTGAAAACGCTATAGCGACAATTCCACGATGACCGTTTTTAGATGAAATTCTGGAGATTGCAAAATCTATAACTTCCTCAGATCATATCTCTAAAACTATGACAGGATCTAAAATTTTAATGCAAGGTTCAGTCTGATTTCTTCTCAAATGGTTTATTTTTTGAGCCTCTGAAACTTTGTAGAGAAAACGTTATAGTGAAAATTCCACGATGACCTATTTGGAGTAGTGAAACCCTAGAATCCACAACTCTGATACCAAATGTTATGAAACCAGCTCACAAAAGATAAAAAAGATAGATCAACGCCTTAGAATTCAGCCTCTTTGAGGGGGAAACCTCCTTTACATTACACAAATGAATAATTCTTGGATGATACCAATGACAAGACATCCTTTCTATATATAGGATTCTAAGGGTTCATAATATAATCAAAGCCGACATAACAATAATAATGTAAGGGCACAATAATAACAATAGTGGGCTTCTATGGGGCACAATAATAACAATATGGGACTACATGGGCACAACAATATAATAAGGGGGTTGCACTAATAACAATAAGGGGTTACACTAGTAGTATAGGGGCCTAACAGACATCTTCAATGGTTAGAGGAATGACAGGTAATGCGGGTCATCAAGGAAACAATCGACTCTTTAGAGAAAGCAAGGAGCCCCAGGTATGAAGAATCAAATGTTGTTTATGAGAAGATAAAGAAGTGTTAACTTGTATTGGCCCTCTCCTTTAGATACTTTGGGAAACTGGATTATTAATTGTAGTGCCCTAAAGCACTTCAACAGATAGAAGGGTGCTCGCACCAATTTAGTAGAGATGGAACAATCGTGGGATTATACTTGGAGCTGATGCCACATATCCTGGAAAGGGTAGGAAATATCACCCCTCAATTGAATGAGGGTAACTCGATTCATTTACAGAATCTCTTTTGTGTACCTGATCGCAAGAAGAAAGTGGTGTCCATTTCGGCAATGGAAGTCAAAGGTTACAGGAAGGCATTCATCGATGAAAAGGTACGTCTTTGAAAATGAAATTTTCAAATATGCTTTTACTCATGGTTTCAGGGTTGGCAATTTGTATCAAGTTGCAGGATGGTCCATTGGGGACCATGTCAGTTGACACATCCCATCTGTAGCACTAGAGGTATACTTATTATGGTGCCCTACCCGATGTGAGTCAGATGGTGATTGGGATGTCTGAATTCAAAAAGAGCATGAAGGTACATGTCTGAGATGTACCAAAGGAAAATCTTACAAGGGGACCATTCCCCTCATGTAGCAGGTCCAAAGGTTTGGAACAACCCGAGGGGTTTGAGATTCATGATCGGCAATATCATATATGCAAATGGAAGAAAGCCCTCTGTGGCTTGAATTAAAACACCCCATACCTAATATGAGAGGATTGATAGCTGTCTGATGAAGTTGAGATTCACTAAAAGTGAAGTCGATCCAAACCATTGTTTGAAGGTTGTGGATGATAGACCTCTCATACTGGCACCTTTTAAGGATGACCTATTTCTAACAGGTGCATACCCTCTCATTTATAGAAGTAAGAGGGATTTGGATTTTGAATGTGGAAAGGTAAAACTGTAAGCCCACGACTACCTCATGGATATTAACTTTCAGAAGTTATATGGTAGTGATCCCGGACCAGATTTTGGAAATGCCTATGGGTTTCATGAACTCATTTGCATTGATGTTCTTGGTGAACTTCTGTCTGGATATATATTTTATAGTTAGCATGGTGAGCTCATATTTGATTGAGCCTCACTAGATTGGTGCCAATAATATGTTGAGATGTCTTTGGGGTACAACATCTCATGGATTGAGATACACTTCCGAAAATATGAAGCTGCATGATTGTTCGAATGCTGACTAGGCAGGCAGTGTAGAGGATATCAAGAGCACTTATGAGTATTGATTCTCTTTGGGTTCTGCTTTGATATCATGGATGAGCAGGAAGCAGAAGTCGGTTGCTATAAGCACCAACAAGACCGAATACATAACTATGAGTATGATCTCGTATGAATCTACCTCGTTGTCTAAGCTCTTCAATGAACTATTTGTACACATGATGAAAACCACTGTGCTCCACTATGGCAACCAAGGGGGGATTTTATCATTGAGGAATCCCATATTCATTGATCAAAAAAATAGACATCATATACTACCTTATCTGGGATATGACAAGTTAGTGAGCTAGGAGGCTCCATTACATTGAGACTGATGTACAAGTCGCAGACACTTTGTCAAAGCCCCGGGGAAAGGTCAAATCTATGATTTTCCAAAACGACTTGGAGTCGTTGAGAAACCTTTGTATAAGGGTCCTTCATATTGCATGCATTGAGCTCTAGGAGCTGTAGGGGGGCTTGGGGTACTTACTGGAGCGACATATGACCATAGGGCAACTCACCCTCCCCTGGTGGTGCATTATGTACAGGGTGATAGGTTCAACCTTTCCCTATGATACCTAGTGGCGACCATGGAACAGGGTGATTAGTTCTCCCATGGACCGAGATGATTAGTTCTCCCATAGAAACCATGGAACAAGATGATTAGTTCTCCTGTGGGCTGGGATGATTAGTTCTCTTGTGGCAACTGTGGAACAAGATGATTAGTTCTCTTGTGGGCCAGGATTATTAGTTATCCCATGGCAACTGTAGGACATGATTATTCGTTCTCCTGTGGACATGATGATTAGTTCTCCTATCGAGGCATCTTACCCATGTAGTCTGGGACTCATGAAAGTACCTCTCATCTAATCAATGAGCAGGGAAATGGGGTTAGGGACCATAGTAGTACTATCGATGGATGCATCAATGTATCTACCATACTCCCTATGCTAGGATGACCTCCATTGATCTAGGATCATTGTAACTGATCTGGGATTAGTATGAGTGATTTGAGACACTCTCTTGTGATTTTGATATGGGATTAATAAATTTGACTTCGGGTCAATAAGATGAAATTGACTTTAGGTCAGTAGAGAATAATATGAGACATTCTCAATCAATTCTTCTTCTTCATGGTTCAACAGAGTAGAGTAGAACTGATCATAGCTCAACAGAGCAGAAAATAACTTAGTAGAGCTCAGTAGAGCAATGCAGGGCACTGATGGCAGAGATAGTATAGTTGGACATATGGATCAGTGGATGGATTTCTCCCTAGTTGAGAGGGAGTGTTAAAATAGGAAACTAGGGCCAAAATCAATGTGGGTCATCTTATTAATGGAAGCTGATATTTTTCTTGGATCCCTCTCATCGAGAGGTGTAGGATTGATCTAAATATCATCTGATTCCGATAAGAATTCATGTAGATATGAATTTATTTGTGTTATGGGACAATTCATCAAGGTCGGCCAGCAACCAAATAAACCCCACTTGTGCTCAATGTTTTAGTATAAATAAAGGAGGACTTCAAGTCATTTAGACACTCATCCTCTTGGTGATCTCTTCCTCTCCACTTGTCTTTGGGTTTTGGTGGGAGGAGAGACCTAAAGAGGATCCATCAAATATATCTACATCAATCAATCTCCTTTTCACCAAGCAAAACTAAATCAATCAATCACTTCTCACAATGTTGTAACCGGAATACAGTAACAGTAACTAGAACCCAAGCTAAAACCTAGAACACTTCGATAGAAAACAGAAGTAGCTAAAGCATATTTTATTAGGTATATGCTACTTCAATGTGTTTAACCTACGTACATATGCCATTTTCTTAAGGCGAACCTGCGTATACATTGTTTTGATATGCAAAACCAGCGTGTATATGCACCTCTGCTAAAGTGAACCTGAATATAGATCTATAAATGGTGATTTAAAATTTACAACAATTCCAAACATCAGTTATACCCAGATCATCATATTTACATATTACAACATGCGCTAGTTATTCAGATAAAAGATCTAAACGACACAAAGATACTTCTCTTCAAGCCTTAAGATCTTGACCCATCAATAGAAATTATCCTTCATCAAGCGCTCAGGTTCATCCTTAATTCAGATCCAACTGTGCACCATAACCCAATAACCTATATTCTAGATCTTTCTCTTCATTAGATATTCAATTCATGAGTGACTTTTCCTAATGATCTTCTCCTCCTTTTATAGTCTTAGGCCTTACTCAATACCATGGTCCAAAACCACTTAGAATCAATAGATTGGACCAAATACCTAGGGTCAACACTTCAGACAAGATACCTTGGACCAATACCATGGACCAAATACCATAGATCAAAACTAAGTTTTCCAACATGTACGCACCTTTCTTTCCGTGAAAGTGCGTGTGTATGCTATATGCGCCTTTTGGTTTGTGAAACCGCATGTACACGTGGCTTGGTCAATGGGGAACCTACATATACCTCTCTTTCTTCATTCTATGAGCCTAAACTGTGATCTGTCATCTATGTGAGTTTCCATCAAGGACAACACCTGTGTCATAGAGCCAAATCTATATCATAATGCCAACAATCTCCCCCTTTGGACTTGATGGCAACCCCAAGTCACTCTCCCCCATTTTCATCAAGGGCAAAGGGTTATGCTCCCCCTGAGTACATGCTGAATTATCTGATATGTTGAAGTGTGTTGTCCATGCTCCCCCTAAACATAAGCAAGGTCTACAAAAAGATGAATCTATACATACATCATAAAGGACCTTCCTATCACTAATGACTCATACATACAACCATCTCCCAACCAAGTGGGGATATACCAAGTTTAACTCATCCACCCAACCAAGTGGGTATATACCAAATGTTTATACATGTCAAAATAAGAACATTACATCATCCATCCCATGCATCGTGGGGAAACAAAATAAGTCGTTTCATGACCTTGACAATAAAAGATATACATGACATAGAGACCAAATATCTTAAAACAAGACTATGATAGTTATCAGTAACTATCATTAGCAACATCTGTCAGTCACCATCCAGACCAGCAACCATGTGTTGGAAATGCAACAAGATGATGGAGCGTAGTGAAAAGAAGTCGCCTTCATTAAGTGGTCCTGCAGGCTATTTTTGGCGCAAAGTCTATTTTTAGACATATGGATCATGGTCTATGAGTTGCAGGATGCTATTTGTGGATGATTGGTCAAGTTGGTAAAAATATATGGACCTCTATTTTTTAGACATATAGGCGGAGTCTATTTTTAGACTACCAGGCTAAAAATAGAACAGTCGAATATTATTAGCTCTTAATAATATTTGGACTATAAACATTATCTTATTCTCTTAGAGCACTTCAGTTCAAGCTACAGATGCGGCACATGCAACTACCAGAAGGAAATATGCTTTTCTTATGGGTTACTTGAGCTATTGCATGAAGGACTTCAGCTAGAACTCAAGTGAGTGAGTTTAGTGGAGTTGATTGAGGAGTTGATGGAGTTGTGTTCAGTTTGACTTAGTTGAACTAGTTGTATTTATTCTAACTAACAAATACACTAGTGATGAGTAGTGTGAATTAGTTATTAATTAATTCACTAATTATTAACTCATAAATCAACTAAATAATACATCAGTTAACTCAGTGCATGGACAGTTCAGTGGAGACAAGTGTTAGGTGAGTGAAAGGGCAAGATAGCTGTCAGTTGTGACTATAGTTGTGCATGTGATCTGCACAATCAGTGGGATTGAGTTTCCAATGAGGATTTTGTGGTATATCCAAGGGAAATACGAATTTGGATCATTCATTCATTAGTATTCTCATGCAGGTATTGCGCAATGGAGGCAGGCAAGTAGCGGAGGAGATTTGAACCTGTGATTGATTCAGATATGAGCTAGTTTGTGTGTAACAGGTGGAGATAGTACTGAGTACTTGTGAGGAGTATTGTACTATGTATTGTTACATGTTCTCAATCAATATAATATACAGATATTTGGGGGTTTTCAGCTTTATGCTTTCCCGAGTACATACTGTGTTGATATGTGTGATTGATGCTTCAATGTGCGCATGTGAATGTTTCTTAATACTGCTAAATTGATGATCAACGTAGAGGAGGTTATGTATTATGCATGTATTCTGCAATTAGTGTATAATCGGGATAATCTCTGTGAATAAGTGTCATATTATTCAAAATTTCTAAACCACGATCTCCCCCTGAACCTGTTCCACCTGAATAAAAAACAACTTTGAATTTGTACCAAGATCTTCTAAGATAATGCCAACAATGCATTACTATAAGTATATGTTCCCCCTGAACCTGTGCTATATGATCATTATCATACCCATATTAGACTCCTTTCATCCACTGTTTTTCTTCAAACCAACATATATGCGACTGTATCCATAGCAACCAGTGTATGTACGTGGATACGCTCCATGAAAGTTGCGTACAACCACTTTTCTCTGAAATAGATAAGTTGTAACAGCAAGATGATGCATCAACTACTCCCAGCTTCTATATGAGATATTCAAATGTCTCTCTAGGTAGTGGTTTGGTGAATATATCAGCAACATTCTCTTTGGAGGGAACATACTCCAATTTGACCTTTTGTTCAAGCACTTGTTCACGTAGAAAAATGATATTTGATGGGTATGTGCTTGGTCGCGGAATGCATGACTGGATTCTTTGAAATACTGATTACACTTATATTATCACATAGAATGGAGATGGGTGGAGTACATGTGATTTGAATGTCTTGCAATGTTTGCATCATCTAAAGGAGTTGTGTGCAGTAAGATGTAGCAGCCACATATTCTGCTTTAGCTGTAGATAATGCAATTGAACTTTGTTTCTTGCTGAACCAAGACACTAATCTAGAATCCATATAGAATGCACCACCACTAGTGCTTTTTCTGTCATCCACGCTTCCTGCCCAATCTGCATCTGTATATGCATGAAGTGTAAGATCTGTATCCCTAGGATACTATAAACCAAAATTCTGAGTTCCTTGAAGATATTTGAAGATCCTTTTGACTGCCTGAAGGTGTGATTCCTTTGGATTTGCTTGGAATCTTCCAACTATTCCCACTACATGCATGATGTCTGGTCAGGTACCTATTAGATAAAGAAAAATGCCAATCATGGATCTATAGGTTGGTTGATGTACTATTGTTGATTCATCATTTGAGCTGAGACTGCATCCTGTTACCATGGGGTACATACTAGTTTAGAATCTTCCATGCCGTATTTTTTCAAGATCTGCTTGAGATACTTGGTTTGTGATAGAAAAATACCATCTTTATTTGTTGAACTTGTAGGCCGAGAAAATATGTGAGCTCACCAAGCAAGGACATTTCAAATTCTTGCTGCAATACCAAAGCAAAGTTTTGACTCATGGCTTCTTCACTGCTACCAAAAATGATATCATCAACATATACTACAAGTATTAGTAATTTATCATTATCAATATTTGTATATAGATTGCTATCAGCTGATCCTTTTGAAAAACCTTGTTGATGGAGGTATTTGTCAAAACAGTAATACCGAGCCCTCGGAGCTTGTTTTAGACCATAGAGAGCCTTTCTGAGTCGACATACAAGTTTTGGATCATTTCCAAGGATGACTCCATCTGGTTTCTCAATATATATACTTCTTCTTCTAAGTCTCCATTAAGAAATGCAGATTTTACATCCATTTGGTATACTTTGAATTTCTGAATGCTAGAAAGAGCAAGGAACATTCTTACGACTTCAAGTCTAGCAACAGGTGCAAAAGTTTCTTCAAAATCTATACCTTCTTGTTGAGCATATCCTTTACAAACAAGTTTGGCCTTGTTTTTGATAACTTCACCATTTTCATTCAGCTTGTTTTTAAATATCCATTTGGTTCCTAGGATATTCTTATCATGAGGTCTAGGAATTAATTCCCAAGTATTATTCTTTCAATTTTCTCAAGTTCTTCATTCATGGCCTTGACCCAACATTCATCTTTGCATGCTTCATTTACATTTTGAGGTTTGATGGAGGAAAGAAATGCTAGATAGCTTGAAGCTTCTGTAATAGTTCTTCTTGTCTGCATACCTGCCTCTTTCTGTCACAAAATTTGAGTCTCTGGATGATTTTTCTGAACATACCTGGATGGAGTCTTTTCTTCTACCATTATCTGTTCTTCTGGTGCTTCATTGGTTTCTTCTTCTTCAGAATTAGTCTGATTTGATGTGGAAGGATAATCCTCATCTTCTTCACACTCTTCGATTTTTACCTGCTTTGCATTTTTGCCTTCTTCATCAACCACAACATCAATACTTTCAATAATTTTCCCAAGTCTTTTATTATAACACTTATATCCTTTACTTCAGGAAGAGTAACCAAGGAGAATGCCTTCATCTGCTCTGGGTTCAAACTTGCCAAGTTTTTCATCAATCCTTTTAATGTAACATTTTCTTCCAAAAACTTTGAAGTATTTTACAGTAGGAGTCTTACCATACCAAATTCCATGTGGAGTTTGAGTGTTGTTTACCCAAACATTTGCTTTGTTCAGGATAGTGACAACAACAAATGCAGCTTCACCCCAGAAGGTTGCAAGAGTTCCAGACTCATCTAGCATGGCACGAGCCATTTGTTGAACAGTTTTGTTCATCCTTTCTACCACTCCATTTTGTTGAGGAGTTCTTGCAGTGGAGAATTATCTTTTCATTCCATGTTCTTCACAAAATTCGAAGAATACATCCGAGGTAAATTCCCCTCCTCGATCAGATCTGAGGCATTTGATTTTGCGATCTGATTCATTTTCAACCAAAGCTTTGAAGGCTTTGAAATTTTCAAACGCTTCATATTTATGCTTTAGAAGTCCTATCCAGCACATTCTGGAAAAATCATAAATGAACAATATAAAGTATTCTTCTCCACCATGTGACTTTTTGCTTGATGGACCACATAAATTAGTATGAACAAGTTCAAGAGGCTTACTAGTTGATCCTTCCTTCTCAGGGAAATGTGCTCTGGTTTGCTTACCAAATTGACATGATTTGCATGTTGTATTTTTTGGAATGTTGATATCAAGAATATCACGAACAACTTGGAATTTGCATGCTTTCCTTATTTGTGGGAAGCTTAGATGCCCCAATATTTTGTGCCATAGACAGTGTTCATCATTTTTTCTTAGATAGCATTGTTGTTGTCCTCCCTTGAGTATGTATAAGTTGTTTGGAGTTCTTATGCCTTTGATCACGGTTTCTCCTGCATCAAGATCACGAACAACACATCCATTTAATCGAAATACTACTTCATTTCCTTGATCACACATTTGACTGACACTCAATAGGTTATGCTTTAGACCATCAACATACATAACATTCTCAGCTTTAACCTTTTCTTTTAAGAGAACAGAACCTTTATCTTTTATGACAGTAGGAGTTTCATTTCCAAATGAGACCTTCTTTTCCTTTTTCTAAGGAAATGTATGACTGGAGTTTTTCTTTATCACTTGCCATGTGTTTCGAGCATCCACTGTTGATGTACCATTGATTTTCTTGTCCTTCTACATACAACGCTATACCACATCTTTCTATTTGTGTTTCTTTCTTTCTCCATATTTTGGGACTCAATGAAATTTTCTTCTTCTGAGATGTTTCCCAAAATTTAGTCCTGCATTCAGAATCTTCATGACCCAAGTTGTTACAGATAGAGCATTCTATTTCATTTTCAAGAAGAGAAAAGTTATTGCAGGTCCTTTTCATGATCCCTGTCACATTCCTTTGATTTCATGCTTCTCTAGTCATGATGGTCTTGTAGGAAACACATTGAGAAGCTTTGTGTCCAAAGTTATGACATGAAAAACATTGGCCATTAAAGAAATTCCTGCGATTATTGGATCCACTGACCTGGTGATTGTAGTTTCCATTGACATTCATTCTTGAAGAAAATTGAGTATGATTTACCTGAGGTTGGTTGTAAATTTTGTTCATCCTCGAAGTATATTGAACCCGATTTACTTGGTGAACTGCTTTATGCCTTTGCTGACGATTGTCAAATTGTTCACTGCTCTTTGCTGCATCAAGATAGCTTTTAGTGTAGGTTGACGGCTTCTGTGATTGAGATGCTTCTTCAGTATATCCAAGACCTGTATTTACCAGAGGAGAACGCTGCACTTTGATAATTTCATCTAAATTTTCTGATCCTTTAGCAAATCTGAGATTGAGATCTTTTGTTTTCTCAATATCTTTCCCTAGACCCACAATTTCACATTCTAGTTTTTCATTGTGTTTTTCTCTTTAGCAAGTTGGAATGTCAGAGTATCTATCATCATATTCTTTTCTTCTAAATAGATTTTGAGTTTATAGATTTCTTCATAAATATTATCTCCATCTAAAGCATCCAAGAAATCATCATCTTCAGAAGCCATCATAAGTCTATAGTCATTATTATCTTCATCACTATTTGATAAACCATCCCTATCTTCATGTGTATAGTAGCTCTTCTTACTTACACTTTGTTTTCTATTCCATTTTGTTGATTTATTACCTTTATCAAGCTTATCTTTATGAGGACATTTGGCAGCATAGTGACCGACTCTTCCACAAGCAAAACATTTGAAAGGTAGTTTACCTCTAAATCTTCCAGAACCCCGTTGAAGGTTCTTGACAAGGTTTGCTTCTTCCTCTTATTCTAAAATATGTCTTAATTCATTGAGTTCTTCTCTTCCTGAAGCTTTGAATACGGCTTCTCTCATTTCTAATGGACCTCCTTTTCTCATTTCAAAAGTATTTAAGATTCCGTGTCGCTGTGCCATAGTGATACTCTGAAGATCCTGCTTTTCTTCTATGGCAGAAACTTTTGATTCAAATTTAGTAGACAAGGATTTAAAAACCTTTTCAACTAAAGTAAATTATTTTATCTCTTCACCCAAGTTCTTCATGCAATTAACAATCTCATCTATACGTAAGAAGTAATTAGCTATACTTTCATCATTGTGCATTTTGAGAGTTTCATATTGAATTCTGAGAGATTGCAGTTTTGCACATTTTACCTGATTAGCACTATCTTGTCCCATATTTCTTTGGTGGTTTTGAGCTGCATTACCTTGACAAATTTTGATTGTGACAGACTCCCCATAATGTACTGATAGCCTTGGCATTAGTTTCATATTGCTTTTTACCTGCCGTATCTATAGGAATTACAGATGGAAATGTATATTCTCCTTCCATGATTTCCCAAACATCTGTTTCAAGAGATTGAAGATAGGTTGTGGTTCTTACCTTCCAATAAACGAAGTTGCTCACATCAAATATTGGTGGTCTAATGGATCCCTCTCTTTTGTAGTTACTCATGATGATAAATCTACCTTCAAGCGATCAAGCTTCTTCTGAAGGACCTGCTCTGATACCAATTTTTGGAAATAATACTGATAGGGGGGGGTGAATTAGTATTAGAAAGTCAATAATATTTCATTTTAGATTTATACACGCTACTTCAGTTAATCAAACTTGTGTGTATACATAATTGTATTTAAGGCAACTAGCATATACCCTTCAAACTTATAACTTAGTTAATTCATCATATCTTGATCTTTAATCTGTGCATCAGAACCATATAAACAGTAACCAAGTGCAGTAAAAACATAACAGACAATCACACACATGAACACAAGATATAAGGTGGAAACCCAATGTGGGTGAAAACCACTTGCTGCAATCGTCTCTATCTCCTTTAATAAGAAACTTCTTTTTACAATTTTTGTACTAGTGTAGTCTCATACCAGTACGCAGGCTTCTACCTGCAGAAGGATACAACCTTCTCTCGTTCTCCAACTTCTCTTGGAAGGGAGCTACAACCCCCTAGCTCTTGTACTAGCTGATGTGTTTACTAGTACGTAGGTTCTGGCATACATAAGGCTACAACCTTCTCTTTTCTTCCAGGGACCACGTTTCATAAATTTTCAGAATGGATCCATCAAATATGTCTGCATCAATCAATCCCCTTTGCACCAACCAAAACTGAATCAATCAATCACTTCTCAAAATGTTGTAACCAAAATACAATAACAGTAACTAGAACCCCGAACACTGTAACAGTAAACGGAAGTAGCTAAAGCATATTTTATTAGGTATACTCTACTTCAATGTGTCGAACCTGAATACATACATCGTTTTCTCAAGGTGAACTTGCATATATGCTGTTTTGATATCCAGAACCAGCATGTATACGCACCTCTGCTAAAGTGAACCTGCGTATAGATTTGTAAATGATGATTTAAACTTTACAACAATTCCAGACATCAATTATACCTAGATCATCATATTTACATATTACAACATGCATCGGTTATTCAGATAAAAGATCAAAACCACACAAAGATACTTCTCTTCAAGCCTTAATATCTTGACCCATCAATAGAACTTATCCTTCATCAAGCGCTCAGGTTCATCCTTGATTCAGATCCAGTTGTGCACCATAACACAATAACCTGTATTCTAGATCTTGCTCTTCATTATATATTCAATTCATGAATGACTTTTCCTAATGATCTTCTCCTCCTTTTATAGTCTTAGGCCTTACTCAATACCATGGTCCAAAACCACTTAGAATCAATAGCTTGGACCAAATACCTAGAGTCAACACTTCGAACAAGATATCTTGGACCAATACCATGGATCAAAATACCATGGACCAAATACCATGGACCAAAACTAAGTTTTCCAACATGTACGTGCCTTTCCTTCCGTCAAAGTGCATGTGCACACTATATGCGCCTTTTGGTCTGTGAACCCACATGTACTTGTGGCTTGGTCAATGGGGAACCTATGTATACCTCTCTTTCTTCATTTTTTGAGCTTGAACTATGATCTGTCATCTGTGTGAGTTTCCATCAAGGACAACACCTGTGTCATAGAGCCAAATCTATATCATAATGCCAGCAGATGATTAAGAGCAGCAAGTTGTGTGCAACGTGATGAGGTACAAATCAACAGTGGAGTAGCATGGTACAGCTCAGGGACATGGTATTATGTTGTAGCATGGTGCAGCATGGTGAGGTGCAGCACATGGACAAGATGCAACACAATGACAGGTGAAGGAGTCACCTTGGAGAATCAATTGAAGCAACATGTCTTCAACTGATCTCATGTAGAGATGATCGATTCTCTTATCTAGAGAGCTGAAGCGTTGACTTCTTTTGTAAATGTACTCTCTCCTCTCTGCTGAACTATTAAAGAACATATAAGAAGAATTGATCAAGGGTTCCTCACATTGGGGTTTTTCCCTGGCTAGCGCCACATCTTGTGTCCTCCTGTCTTGGCATGTCTTCTACGATTTATGTTTATGTTTTATCTGCAGTTTAATTTAATGCTATTGTGATTGCTAATCTAGAAAAGATATTGAGCTAAATATGAAAATTGAAATAAATTGCTCTAAGCATAGAACATACATAAACTTAACAAATATCTATAGATCCTGAAGAAATAGCTTTCATAAGGTTTCTCTCTTTGAAGCAAAAATCCCTCTAAGTCTCGATCTACCTATGGGAAATCTCTCTGCTCCCTCCTAGCAACTCGCATTATCCTTCTACACTAAAAATTGGACAACATATTTCCACACTAGGAATCTTCTAGGTGGAATTGCACCCGCATATTGCAACTAGGAAATTTGCATTTCCAATGTCAATGCAACTAGTTTCTACAACTGTCCCATGTCTACTTATTGCAACTAGTTCTGCAATTGTCTCCTAACTACATTTTGCTGACATTGAATCTTTCTACTATGATAATGTGGGCTCTTGTAGCAAAGGTGATGGTCCTGCTGAAAAAATTGGAATTGATCTTAATGATATTCTTCCTGCATCTGCATTAAAAACTACCCCTCATTATATGTAGGAGGATCAAACTCCACCTCCTCCTCTACCTGGTGTCCTGATATCTCCTTTTGAGCCTTGTTCCTGGCTGGGTCCCTTCTTCACTTTGCAACTTGCAGTAGGCATCTCACTCTTCCTCTGACATTTGTCTTCGATGACTGGAAGTCAATCTATTGTCTAGATCTACATTCTGGCTAACTCGCATAGATTTCTCTGGAAATCTTGTATGGCCATCAAAAGATACAAAATCTTTGAAACTCAAATCTGGAAGAATAGACAAGAATTTCTTCCCTTTTCCTACTTAGTTTCTTGCTTTCTTATTCGCACTCCCTCTTGGAATGCACAGTTTTTCTTGTTGCTACTGCCACCTGAAACTAGAAATTATATATTTCCTCTAGAAAACTGAACATTGAAACTCTATAAGATATCCCTCTGTGTGTTATTTATCTTCCACCTAACGTTAATTATGCTACTGGAAAACTACTACAAAAACAACTACGCCCAGATCTTCTCAACAAATCTATTGATATGCTCAACGGAATTTTATCCCAATAAATCCACTACTTTATGGAACTTCTACTGAACTTGTTCGAACTTTTTATGCACCTACAACAAGAAATCAAACCTTCTTCCCATTAATTCAAACTTCCTAGTTGGACCTCTGCGTAGACCTAGAAATTGTGCAGCAGAACTCCCTTTAAACCTACATAATTTTATTCTTGATTTCTAAGCTCATGATCTGTCTCCAACGGTGCTTTGATACCATGTGAAATATTCAAGTCTATTGCAGCAAATTGAAATTATTATTATTAAAGGTAGTTGATTACCTACAGTAAACAATGAATCAAATTACAAATAAAATTTTCATCATAAAAATGCTACAACAAATAAAACACAAGAACAAATAAATATACACCACATACATAATAAAAATGGCACTGTTATTTTTGGAAATATTTCCTTGAAAAACCCAATGTGGTAAAACCATTGTGACAAATGAGGATCTTATTATTATTATGAAACAATGAAAATTTGAGTACAATCTGGATGCCTAAAGTAGCAATCCTCCACAAGATAATTTGGCAAAAAATTTGTGAGACAATTTTTGTCTCACACAACACTGGTCTAGCTCCAAATATGGCTTTGTCTGAGCTACTAAAAAAATCCCTGTGTCAACCTCTATGCTACCTCTGCACAGGCCAAACATTCGCTACTTGGAAGCTACTCTGATGTTGTCGTTTAGACCAACTCAACCTTAGACGATGACCCACTTAGCCTTCTAGAATTTCTCTTGGCCTCCAATAAATGAATCAACCCTCTCCAACTAAATTGAACTCCTCCTTTGAAGCTACCTACACAGTCCTTGTGTAGCCTCACTGAGGAATACTTGGCCCTCCTACTGTTGACTCTCCAAAATCACTTTTGTTGCTCCCTCTCTATCTCTACATCCCTTCTGGCTTGAAATCTTCTTTTGAGCTCCACTACTACTGCAAGATAGCTCGATCTACCAAGGAACCTCAACCTCACAAATGCATTCTCCATCTACCCATTGAGTTTCTCTTACAATCTCTCATTGGTGAACCAACAACCATGATTAGATCCCCATCAACGACTAAGATCATCTCCAACTCTATCTGACTGAGTTTATAGAGAAATATCACCTTTCTCAATTAATTATTGTTGATTAATTACTTTTCCTAAGTTATACTTAGGAAATATTTAATTATTGATCAAATACCTTAATTGAGCCATCTCTAGATGTTTTCTCCTAAAATGTTTTTTGGGTTATGGAGATCTTGTGTTCCTTAGCCTCTTTGACCAAATTCAAGGCTAAAACACCTGTTCAGTGCTACAAACTAAAAAAAATTATGTAGTTACACAATTGTGTTTGTTATATATTTAAACATCTATATCTCGTGCTCCAACTGATCTCCAAAAAGTTAGCAGCAATCATTCCAAGGTATTTGGATATTTCCTAAGGGTCTTCCACCTGCTTGATATCATGACCATGCTATTCATTTACAACATTGAATTGTGCCACATAATAATAGGCCTTATACGTATCCATATGAAAAAAAGGTGAGATTGAGCATATGGTTCAAGAAATATCAAAGCCTGGCATCATTTAGCCTAGTTAGAGTGTTTTCTCTTCACCAGTGGGGATGGTTACAAAAAGTGACGGTTCATGGAATACTTGTCCAAATTACAAACAACTCAACAAAGTGATAATCAAAGATAAGTTTCCTATTCCTGGCATTGATGAATTATTAGATGAATTGCATGGAGAAATTTTTTTTACTAAGTTGATTCTTCATTTTGGATTTCATCAAATCAAAATGAGGCAAGAAGACATTCCCAAAACATCTTTTAGAACACATTAAGGTAGTTATAAATTTTTGGTTATGTCATTTGGAATTACTAATTCACCTTTAACATTTAAAAGCTTGACGAATTCTCTTTCCAAATCCTTTTTTAGAAAAATTGCATTAGGATTTCATGGTGACATACTAATCTAGAACAAATCCTCGAAACATGTATACCATGTTGATTTGGTCCTAACACTATTGGAAAAGAAACAACAACTATATGTTAATATTTCCAAGTGTTCCATAGGGTTCAAGAATTATAATATTTGGGTCATATATAATCCCATGAAGCTGTCAAAGTGGGACCTAAAAAACAAAGACATGAGGGAATGGCCAATCCAAAAGACCTTGAAAAAACTCAAAATATTCTTAGGATTAATAGGAGAATACCACAAGTTTGTCAAGAATTATGGTCAAATAGAAGCACCTCAAAAAAAATTATTAAAGAAGAAATTATCTTCTTAGACTAAAGTATCAACCAAAGCTTTTGAAAATCTTAAAGAGGCTATATGTACAACTCATGTCCTAGCCACATTTGACTTCACAAAAAACTTCATTGTGGAGTGTAATGCCTTAATCCATTGCATTGGTGCAATTTAGAGGTGAGAATGAATGTCCCTTGACTTTAAAATATCAATAAAGAAAATAACTTACTTTAATCCATATATGACAAAGAAATGTTTTCCATACTACATGTAGTTAAGAAATTTCATCCAAACCTAATAGGAAGACACTTCAAAATAAAATTATATTATGATAATTTTAATTACTTCTTGGAAAAAATATTGTCTTCAGAAGAAAAAAAATAGCTTTCAAAGATGCTACGTTATTACTCTGAAATTATCTACAAAATGGGAAACTAAATTATTTTGGAAAATTCACTCTCAAGGAAATATGAAAATATAGAGAGTTTACTATGTTCTATTTCCATTCCACAATCTAACTAGGTAGAAGAATCAAGTTTAGAATGGAAGCAATATAAGAAGGTATGCAAGATCATTCATAAACTATAGAACGAACCTGATGCAGTAAAAAAATTATCTGGAATAATGGTTTATTGTGGCCTCAAGATCACTTATACTTATGTAAGAATTATCAACTCAAATAGAAGGTAATTTTAGAACTACACATGTCTCTTGAAGGAGGACATTCAAGGTTCTTGAAAACATACCATAAGCTTAATAAAGAATTTTTTGGGAAAGTATTAAAGCAGATGTGCAAAAGTTTGTTGTTGAATGTGTTGATTTTTTAGTGCTAATTAGACAAGCACGAAATTATACAACTCATAATTACTTCCAATGATGATATTACTTTAACACACTCCATAACATCATTAAGTAATTACACTCATAAAATTCAACGGGTCAAATTAATTGTCTCAAAAATTTGACTTCTTGAAAACTTCGTCCTCTTCCTCATATTTCTTCCCATGTGTGTGTGTGTGTGTGTGTGTGTGTGTGAGAGAGAGAGAGAGAGAGAAATGTAAGTAATGAGTGACTGAGTAAATGAGAAGTTCAAGTGTCTTTTTATAGTGATATTAGGTTTCCCAAAGAGGCATGTTTCGTTTCAAAATAAATTTAAAATTTAATTTAATTTTTCATTTTTTTAAGTTGTGTATCTAGGGAATACCTCCCGTGGCTACCCAAATATCAACACTCCCTCTTAGCTATGGATTTATTCACCTTCACTTCATCAAGATGTCCACCTAGCTGAAAAGTTTCTCCATCCCAACAATAAATTGAATGAGCCAACTATGTTAATGTATCCATTCACTTAATTTTACATTCTAGAACCATGTGGAAAGCATCCGGCATCAACATCATGCAAAGGATCTAGTCACCCCCTATCCAAATACCCTTTGGAAATATAGTTAGGTACCCCCTAACTTGGGTAGAAACAAAACTAGTTCTGGGTCACCAACTAACCAAGGCATAACTTGGAACCATGTCAATTTTCATTAATCAATGGTAAAACGCCAAGCCCATATACCATCCCCCATGTCGTCACATTGCACTTGAATTAAAAATACTTGCCTGATTCTTTGAGGAACTCACTCTACCCACTAGCCAAGTAACCCTTGGAAATATGGTCAGAACCTTCTTACTAGGGGCTCACTTTGGGCCCCAATACTATAAGGGCCATTATCCCTAACCACATTACACGGAAACCATTCAATACCGTTGACCTAGGGAGAATGGTAAGCATTCTAAACTACTCCAAGCTTGTCCTTGAAGTATACAAACTTCATCTAGGATAGAGGCTCTCATATCATGTTGATTTTCTAGTGCTAATTAGATAAGCACAATTTCTAGAATTGATAATCTTTTTTTTTTGTAAGTAAGCATTTGTATTAAGAAACAAAAAATATTGTACAAAAGGACTGCCCGGGCTAACTAGAGCCCACGGCCAAGCCGAGAACAAGACATCTTGACTAAAAGACCTCCTACAGAACCCCAAAGAAACAGGGCAGCCGGCAAGGATGAACTATCCACCTCGGCTCTGAGGAGTAGAGAGGAAGAGAGCAGTGCTAGACTAGAAGCTGACAGAAATGGTTGGGAGGCAAGAGCATTACTTGGGATTCAACCCATCTTGAGTGGAATCCTCAGTTCGGCCCTTTTTACCTTTCTTCTTACCAACTTTGACCCATCCCAATTGATCCTGAATGGATGGCAGAACTAGCAGACTACGCTGGGCGAACAGGGATATCTCCTTGTCTGAGTCCAAAGGAGAGGACTCATGAATTCGTTTCTGCGAGAGAGGAGGGGCCATGGACTCCACAGGACTTGTTGGGGGCAGGTCCTGTGCGAGCGAATCATCCATCCCGTCCTCATTCTCTTCCTCTTCATCAGAGCTGGAACTAAAATCATCCATGGGAGGCGGGTCACAAGCCTTCCAGCTTTTGGATTTCGGCTTGGGAGCAGCCTTCTTCTTTTGGGCTGGAATCGCTGGGCAAGATCGATGAAGGTGCCCTGTGAGATGGCAATTTCTGCAGCGGAACGTTGTGTTCTCGTAATCTAGTGTTTGATTCCAGTGGAAATCTCCAATTTTCAGAATGATCTGATCAGGTAATCCTTTGCTCATGTCTATTTCTACGCAGATTCTGGCGAAGGTGTAGAGGCCCTTTTCCAATCTAGAAGTATCTGTGACTAGATGGCGGCCTAGAGAGTTACCAATTCCTTGAAACACAGCAAAGTGCCATAAATGGACCGGGAGGCTGGGAAGTCTGACCCAGATGGGGAGCTTGGTAATAACAGTTGTAGAAGGATCAAAATCTAGGAACCAAGGGGTTAAGAAGAGACCTGCTGAGTTCCAGAACCAAGGACCCCCAGTTAATGCTTTCTGATAATCCTCACTGTCAACGAAGACCACAATGAAGAAACCTTTAGAACAGAAAAGCACCTTGCAATTGTTGGTCCAGTTGGAATGAACCCATTTGTAGAGATCCTCTATGCGAGGCCATAACCCATTGAACCTGCAAATAATGCCAAATTCTGCAATAGAATTGATAATCACTTCCAATGACATATGATATTACTTTAACACACTCGAGAACATCATTACCTAATTACACTCAGAAAATTCAATTGGTCATACCTTGATTGTCTCATAAATTTCTCTCCTTAAAAACTTTAGCCTCTTCCTCATACTCCATCTCATGGTGAGAAAGAGAAAAAAATCTAAGTGACGAATGAGTGAGTAAATGAGAAGTGCAAGTGTATTTTTATAGTGATATTAGGGTGCCTAAAGATGCACATCTCTCTATAAATAAAATTTTATTTTCTTTCTTTTAATTTAGAATTAATTTTTTCTTTCTTTTAACATGTGTAACAGGGGAATACCTCTTGCAGATACCCGAAAATTAACAGAATGTGTGCTATGACAATAAAATAATGGAGATATAATCAATACCCCAAGATTGCTACAACCTTTGGCCATACCAAGCTAGAATTGGGAAGAAGTTTTAATGGATTTTATTACAAGTTTACCCAAATACTAAGGAAAAAAATGTCATTGTGGTAGTGATAGACTAAATGAAAAAAATATGCCCTTTTTTCTCTCTCTCGCCATTTTAAAGCAAGTATAGTGGTAGATGAATTCATGGAAATAGTCCAAAAGATACATGGAATACTAAATATTATTGTATGTAATAAAGATCCAATTTTCACTGGAAATTTTTTAGACTGTGTAATTTTATTGTTTGGGTACTCAATTGGCTTACAGTTCATCTTACTATCTCAAACCAATGGGAAAAATAATATTGTGAATAATTTGTATAAGGATATATCTGTTTTTTTCATTTGATAAACAAATACAATGGGTCATGTGGTTTCCCTTAGAGGAAATTTGGTACAAAACATCTTTTCATTCTTCATAAAAAATGTCCCCATTTATGGAATTTTATCGATATCATCCTCCATCCATCGCATCACCCTTAGCATGGATTGTAAAGGTTCAATAGTGGAGGACCACATATAGAACCAACAATAGGTTCTCAAATTATTGAAAGACAACTTGTTTATATCACAAAATAGGATGAAAAAACAAGCATATCAACATTGTGGTAAAATGGAATTTGAAATGGGGAATTGGATATTTGTGAGGCTACAACCATATGGACAAATATACATCAAGCAACAAAAATAGGACAACAAATTAGCACTGAGGTATTATGGACCTTATAAGGTGTTGCAAAGGATTGGAAGTATGGCTTACAAATTGGAGTTGCCTCCATCTTCACATGCACAACACTCTTCCATGTTTCTTTCTTAAAAAAGGTAATTAGTGATAGTATCCAACTCCAAACTATTTTACCACAGATTCAAAAAGAATTAAAAATCATACTAGTACTAGAAACAATCATAGAAATGAGGATTAAGTAGTTAAGAAATTGAGCAATTACCTAGTATCTCATCAAATGGAAGAACCTACCAATGAAAGAGGTGACATGGGAAGATGAATTTTCATGCAAAAACACCTACAGTTAGTCAAATGTTGAGGACAACACTTATTTTAAGGTGAGAGGCATGTTACACCCTATATGAGCCCCATACTAACCCTAAGACCCCTTATTAAACCCTAGGTATTGAATTATTATATTTATATTATTGTATTGTTATGTCAGCTAGAACTTTTCATGATAATTATACACTTTATTTCTTATATATACACTAAGGAGACCTAGTCTTAGGATCACCAATCTTGTCTTCTACATTATATTCATTGTAAAAGGAGGGTTCCTCCTCAAATTAAATTATAATTATTGATTTCTTGTCATTTTTAATATGCAAAGTTCATAACATGGTGTCTCCATCTCCCTATTTCTAATACTCTTCATGGTTATTGGCCTATGTTAGTTTGTCATATTTCTAGTGTTATTATTGTTAGTCCTTACCTTTAGCCTAAAATTCTAGTTTCATGAAAATAGATTTGCTAGGGTTTTTGTTTTTCTACTCTCCTAGGTTGACTTGTACTTATTAAATTATTTCAAGGCTCTATAGGAATAGGCATACTAGTAGTATCTCTGTCTTATTTTTAAGCTCATGCACTCCCAAGCTTTTTGGGACACCCCTTCCACCCCCAAAAAGGCACTCTTAATGAAATTCAACCTCATGAGGCACCTTGGAAAATTACAAGGGTAAAATTTCGCAAATGGGCTATTTTTTGGACATTTTACGAAAATATAATTAGCCAATTTGGTAAAACATTCACATATTTTTTACATGTAAATGATTAAATGGATGATATTTGTCAAAAAATTACCAATTTTAATAGTAAATTACGTGTCTTTTATTGAATATTCTCCTACATTCTATACGTATGAATTTTCAAACCAGAATAGTTGCCTACTATATTATATATAGAAAAAATATTAAAATCCTTAAAAAATACCTGGTGAGGCACCCACAAAAGTTCAAATGTACTCCTCAATTTCTAACATTATGTCTCCTTCACCTATTTAATATTGGTTGCCCCTCTTTTGTTTTTACCATTTTCAATCCTTCCCCAATGAGATAGGCAAGTAAAGAGCATAATCTTGAGTGCAACAAATTGGGTTCCACTATATAAAGTCCTTCTTTGGTTAAATTGTGACCTCCCCTACAAACCTCAAAACACATAAAAAGAGTCTAAATGCATGCCATGATGGAAACCATTGAGTTCTACTATAGATTCCTAGTAGAAATCATGGATAAGGTCACCATTATGGAGGAGGTTGTCAAGAAAAAATTACAAAATCTCTCCAAGAACTAGCTAGAGGTGGAGTGCAAGGAATTGGTTCCAAATCTGAGCAAGAACAAGAGATACATAAATATTTAAAACTATTGAGTTTTAATGAAGGAACATGGAATTTATAACAAAAGTGGTGGATGAAAGAGGTAATCAATAAAAGGAAACCATGCATAAATAGAAGATTATGGAGAAGAAGTATGTTCTCTAGGAAAGTAGATTTTTGATATTATGTTGATGGTGTTGGACCAACCAATATGTCTAGGGGATCTCCCCAGTAAGAAGTCCCAATTAGACCTCAGGATATTTGATGTAGGAGTCCCAGCAGTGGGTTGTAAGGTAATGGCTTGATCACGGTGTCGCACTAAGGCAAGTAGAATAACTCTGTCAGTAGCAAGGGTGTGACTAATGCAATGAGTCAACGAAGGTGTATGAGAGGTTCGAACACTTCAAAGGGGGAAGGAGGTAAATGTGAGTTCTGGGTTGAAAGGGATCAATCCCAACTTGGCTAGGAACATACAACACAAAGAACATGCACAGCTTCTAGTGGAGCAGTCCACTTGGATGCGGCAGTCACATCATACAAGGTAAGATAACACGTACAACACTCACGGATCAGACCGAGATGAGTGTGACAGTTGTTATAGAAAGGTTCAAGTGAAAGGTATGTCTGATGTTCGGTAGAGAAGTCGACACAGACGATGACAACATTAACAACATATGCAACACATTAACAACAAGATTAATATAATTACATGTGAATCAGTTCATACACAAGTACGTAAGTTAAACAACACATATCATTAAGGCAGCCAGAGTAGTCCAACTACAATAACAACATATGCATGAAAATGTGTTGGCTCTTATTATATAAAGAAGTGTAAGTCACAATCATACTATACATCCATGTAAACCTGCTAGTCCCATAAGTGGAATGTTACAACCGCATCCGCTTGCTCCTCCAAAGAGATGTAGTAGCTTCATGCAGTGGAGAAGACAACGCGCATTACAATACTATCCAATCCTTCTTCAAAATAGTCTTAGTAGAAGCTTGGCTGACCAAAATCCCATATAATGAGTTATGAGGGACTATCTATAGAAAAGGGTGGGGTGACCCTTGACATACCCCTTTGTGACAATTCAACTACCCTCATGACTCTTCACCTACTCTATGACTGTTACATCCAACCATTAACACTTGACTTACACTTGACATGACTCAACATTATAATGCACATGTAGTCATGTGAGACAACATGGCTTGAGCAATCCTTGCTAGACATCACTAACACTCAGTCCACTATGATGAGACCAACTCTTTGACATGCTTGTGATGGTGAAGGTTGTGAGTTGATGGAAAGCTTAGTTGTCTATGATGGTGTGCATGCACCTCATGGTGACATCTCACTGAAGCTGACTCTTGCCTCCGTTGCAACCAGTGCATTGGTTCGACCCCTTCATCCAATTCACTTACTAACATGCGCATGGTCTTCTTGGGTATGGTTGAATTGGCAACACATTGATGCATAGTGTCTGTGCTGGTGGTCATGCACATCAACTTGCCGAAGTAAATGTTCAGCCCCAGTTGGACTTGCTTCTTTTCTTCACCTTAGTGAGTGTGTTGAATGGGTTGGATTGCATGAGTGCGCTCAATGACATGCATGTTTTTGAATCTCTTGCATGAGATCAACAACACTACTCACCATGTCTGCTCTGTGTCAACTACTGGGATGGATCCTTAACTTGTACGGGTGTAGTTTCATCCGTGAGTGCATGTTGCGCCCACTTCTATTCATGTTCCTATTGCAACTCATTCGTCTATCTGTGTAGCTTCATGTTCTTCCTGAGTTTCTTCTTTAGCACATGCAACTCCTTCTTTGATCCATATTATGCCTTCGCACAATCTTCATGTCACATAATCACTTCATAGCTAGAGTCTCCAAAGTTTCTTTCATCATCAATGGACCTGCTTGAGCTTGCAACCTTATTTTACCTCTGTGTTGTCAACAGCCCTCCTCTTGCATTCAGAGCATTCATTGTGTTCGCTGCATTCAATGTGTTCGTTGCATTCATTATGTTCGCTACACGGTATGCTACCTTCAGCTACTATTCATGATGCTTCATGATGTGATGTTGTTGCTTGGTGTCTTTGTCTACGAACAACTTGATGTCTTGGTGAGTAGGCAAGCTCATAGACACTTGATCGAATGCATCCCCAACCATGCTCTAAACGATGTCTTCATTTCTACTCTCCTGGAAACCATTGTACGTGTGCTGCTGAGAGGCATATGAACACCCATGATACTTGGAGACATGGCAACACTCAGAACAAGCAATCCATCAGTGGAAAACCAAAATGAACTTGAGAATTGACTTGCAACATACCTGGGTAAATGATCATGAAGGTTGTGCAATTTTGGTCGAGAGGTGAGGACAATGACTACCAAGAATAATCAAAGCACAATCTGGGCTACTGGGAGATTGGATAACTATTGGAACTGTGCAATGCACAGTCTAGTTTGGTTGCTGACTACTGGGATTGCGTAATGAGAAATTCCAGCTATGAAGGACTACTAGCCCAAGGACAGATTTGCTTAATTTCTTGGGCCAAGTAGCCAATTTTCTCTAGAAATTCACAACATTGTCTTAGATGCCAGTGTTGGGAAGGAATACACAAATCTGGAGAGGAAGGTGAGCCTTCCCTCCCCAGATTACGTAATGCAGCCTTGGTGAAGGCAGAGTCCGGGCCAAGGTTGGCCCGACTCGCTGACAGGGAACTGAAAGAAACTAAGACAGTAAATGCATGGTAACACTAAGTGATTGATAGTGCATGCAAAACATGAATGAAATAATCATCAAATAGATCAACATGCATGTGGGTGAGGCAATTCGTCGGTTGAGTGAACGTCCATGCAAAATAGTTTCATGCATGCAACAATTGTGGGATAGAAACAAAAACTGAAATGGAGCTATGACAAGCTAGAATATATGTAAATGACATCAAACATTCAAAGAAATCAAGCAAACAATACTCCCATAAGCGAAAACACAAAAAGTGACAAAAATGCAGCACAAGGCATGAGAAGCAGGCTTACCCCAAAACAGTTGAGCTGATTGTGCCAACTTCTCCTAGATGTAATGTGGGATGTTAGATCTACAAGGTTGATGTGAGGAATGAGCTCTGAAGTGTTCAGTTGACGATTTTTGATAACATCAAGGTTGTGACATGCATGCCATGAATCTAGGGGAAGCGAAACTTGGTGGGAGGTTTCAGAATTGCTCCTTGCATGTAACCTCCAACTGCTAAACATAGATCCATGAAACAAGGGATGCCTTTGCTTGCTTCCTTGGGAGTAGAAGCTCATGTATGCAAGTCTATTTTTCTCAATCCCAGAGGGAAACGGTCAACTCAGCTAGACATGCAAGAGACTACTCGACTGCTGGAGAAAAATGTGCATTTCTGGCTAGGAGCTGGGTTGGATGCCCAAGAGATTTGCGCAATTTCTGGGTAGAGCAGCTGACTGCTGCCCAAATTTTCACAAATTCTCGGCTAAACAACCTGCTACTGGGAAAATTTGTGCAAATCTTGCTGGGAGGGTTAGCTAGCAGGATTACACAATCCTGGAGCCCAGCAGGTTGTCAGAGAGGATTACCCAATTCCTGGAGGGAAGGATGCTTGCCCTCCACAAATCCATAATTTTCAAGGGGAAGTTGGTCAGTCTGCAGCTAGACCAAGTTCCAGTGAGCAATCTGTGAGGGGAATGGATCAACTGTCGTTGACAAGTTGCCTTTGTGCAACGAAAACACTAAAGCTTGAGCACTTGACAAAGCAAGACAAAGTGTTGTGTAAGGTTGGTAGGGAGGCTCCAAAACAGGCTAAGGAAAAATTTTGGAGGGTGGTTGTAGCCACTACAAGACTTGGCGACACACTAGTGGAACTCCAGCTCTCTGCATAGACCTTATTCGTGAAAATCAAGTCTAACACCTCTGGAAGTATTTTTCAATTCTTATATAATCTTGATTTCACACTAACTTGATTGTAAGATGTATCCTCTGCCAAGCCCTTCTTCAATTGACACACATTCCAAGCCAAGGCAACACAATTGTTTTGATTGGGGTTGAGGGGTATATAGATGCACAAGCAATATAGTCGTCAGAGTCTTAGTTTGATCCCTGGTGTTGCTCCACTGCTAGCAAGCCTCGACAGTACCCTGGTGGAGTCACATAGGAACACAAGCATGGCTCCACTGCCAGTGAGCCTAGTCAGTACCCCGGCAGAGTTACTTGCATCACCTCCCTATGTAGGAAGCCTTTCTCTTCTTTGGCCTTATTCATTTTCATTTTGAATTTTTGACTTTTCATTTTTTTCATTTTTCACTATGCATAGCACTTATTCATTTCAGAGGCAGAAGAGGGATCCCAACTTATTGAGAGCATAAGAGGTTGTTCCAGTAAAGAAGTGGTTTATTGTATCTCTGATGTGCCTGTTAAGTTTTTTGCCCTTACCTTACTCTACTTGACTAAGCTAAAAAGGGTTAACCCAAAAACAATCGACTAGAGAAGGTGACACTAGTTAGCGCACAAGCATTGTGTTTACATCAAGGTTCACTTTGAATAGTACGTGTTTTCCTTAGATGTATCATGGACTGAAAGTAACAATTTCATCATACAGAGGTAAGATGATAGATAACGAAATAGTGATAGTTGTACAAGCCCTCTTGTACTTTACCCAACTTGCTTCAAGAGTCACACATAGCTTCATGAAAAACCTATGAAAGAAACAAGTGAACGAACTAACAATCAACAAAGTAAAGCAAGAGAAGAAGAAAAAATGAAAGCAAAGAAAATAAACAAACAAGAAAATAAACAAATAAGCAAACAAAGCATGTAAGAAAAGAAGCATCCAAGCAAACAACTGAAAGAAAACACTACTCCTACTCCTACACTAACGATAGATGTGGTTGATCACGTGAAGTGATACTTCCAATGCAGCTACCGACGCATTGGTAGACCCATGTTGGTGGAGACTTGGTCCGCAAGAAACCCAGTTGTGTGAACCAGCAATCAAGAAAGATATGACAATGAAGACAACCACACTTTGTGATTCAAAGTGCCCATGGGACATAAGTGAGTGAATGACGGGCAGTCCATAGACCTATCATGGTGTTGTGTGACACTACGTGCAACTTTGAAGCATAAGCACACTGTTGACTATGACATGCAAGAAAACAAAAGAAACAAAGATAACTTGCATCGTGCACAAGTGCTTGCATTGTAAGACTCCTCCAATGCATGAGCAATGGGATCAGGTAGTTCGAGTGAAGGAAGTAAAATCTGAGAGTTAGATTGATCTTGAGTGCATATAGATGAGTGATGAGGAGCCTTAAGTGTTTGAAAAATTTCTTGATCGAAAGCGAAACCAACCTCAGGACAACGAGGGCCTAACATAACCATCAGCCTAGGCTGAGGTGCCTCGACAGTCTATGGGGTTTCGACTTCGTTGACAGATGGATCTTCATAGACTAGTGGCTTGGATAGATTAACAATGAGTGAATCAACATCATGATTAGATGATGAGGTGAAGAGATCATGACAACCAAGATCAAAAAATTCAGGATGTTGGTTTGCATCCTCATGGTTGGATGAATCACACAGAGGGGTAGATGAAAAGCGAACAAACTCATCCTCTGTGTTTCCAAAAAAGACAGATGAAGGATCAAGTGGATTTTCAGCAAGTAACTTATCCTCTCTGTTGTCTATTGATGGACTAACATCTGGTGAGTCCTGCGAGTGATCAACAATGGGTGCATCCGTGGATGAAGAACACATGCAAAATCATGGATGGCAGTTTCCCCAAAGAGATTAGGAAAGAACGGAGGAGACTCAGACAAAATGGAGTCATCCTTCGCCAAGTGTTTATGTTCAAGCTCCCACTCATACTCTTCATGAATGACAGTGCATGTTGGTTGTGCAACACCAACTCTGTCAGTGGGTTGTTCCTCATTCACAACAAGTGGAGAGTCTGGAATGGACAAATATAAGACAACATCATGCGGAGGAACATTTGAGTGCGAATATGGAGGTCAAAGAAAAGAATACATTTGATAACTTCAAGGACTCACAACCAAATCTGTGCAAAAATCGAGTGGAGTGATGTTGAGAGATCATGAAGGATGAACAGGTGTCTAAGCATGATCCTCAACATCACTGGGTAGTGGTGGAGCTGCTGAATGAGAGGGAGGCAGATAGTCAGTTGAGACAACACCCACTCCCACATGAGATTGCGCAGTTCCATCAATGAAGAATGTTGAGAGAGGCTTGATATCAAGCTTCCTCTTGGGATAGGCAGATTTCTTAAGGAAATAATCAAACCGGTCCCAGAGATAAGAAAATTTCATCTGGCTCTTCTAAGCTTGAAACTACAAGTCACAGAAGCGCTGCCAAAAATCAATAACAGATTCATGCAGAGCCCTCCATTGTTGTGATAGTTTCTGGTCAAGATAGTCTGGATCAAAATGATAAAACGTGTCTTCAATGAGATCACGTAAGTGCTCAAATGAGTTCTTGGTCTATCCGGTAGGCTGAACACCCAACAAAATGGAGATTTGTGAAGTATGTATGCAAGCAACAAATCATCTTGTTCGTCAGAAAACTCATCTTCCTCATAAATCATGAAAAGAAAGTTATATAAGTGCTCAGGCCAGGCCACTTCGCCTTCACCATCATATGTGTGAGTGCACAAGAGATCAAAAAGCTTCCCCAAGATGGAGACATCTTCACAATTAGAAAAGCACCTCGAGGGAAGAAGAGTGCAAGACTCCATGAAAGATATGAAAAGGTTCAAAACTGGATGAGAGGACATAGCTTATCATCAAGCCCTCCTTCTAGCCCTGAAAATGTTGATGGTGCTAGGCCTGCCAACATGTCAAGGGGATCTCCCTGCTAAGAAGTCCTGATTAGACCTCTGACCATTTGGTGTAGAAGTCTCAGCAGTGGGTCGTAAGGTAATGCCTTGACCGCGGTGTCGCACAGACACAAGTAGAATAACCTGTTAGAATCAAGGGTGTGACTGATTAATGAGTCAAGGAAGGTGTATGAGAGCTTCCAACACTTCGAAGGGGGAAGGAGGTGAATGTGAGTTCCAAGTTGAAAGGGATCAGTCCCAACTTGACTAGGAACACACAACACAAAGGACATGCACAGTTTTCGGTGGAGTAGTCCACTCGGATGTGGTAGTCACATCATACAAGGTAAGATAACATGTAAAACACTCACGGATCAGTCCAAGAAAAGTGTGATGGTTGCTATAGCAAGGTTCAAGTGAAAGGTCTTTCTGATGTCGAGTAGAGTAGTCAACATGGAAAGTGACAACATTAACAACAAGATTCATATAATTTCATGTGAATCAGTTCATACACAAGTATGTAAGTTAAACAACACATATCATTAAAGCAACCAGAGTAGTCCAGCTACAATAACAACATATGCATGAAAATGTGTTGGCTCTTATTATATAAAGAAGTGTATGTCACAATCATACAATACATCCATATAAACCTACTAGTCCCAACAGTGAAATGTTACAACCACATCCACCTACTCCTCCAAAGAGATGTACTAGCTTCGTGCAGTGGAGAAGCCAAGGCACGTTACAATACTGTCCAAGCCTTCTTCAAAATAGTCTTAGTATAAGCTTGGCTAACCAAAAGCCCATACAATGAGTTATGAGGGACTATCTATAGAAAAGGGTGGGCTGACCCTTCACATTCCCCTTTGTGACAGTTCAACTACCCCAATGACTCTTCACCTACTCTATGAGTGTTACATCCAACCATTGACACTTGACTTACACTTGACATGACTCAACGTTACAATGCACATGTACTCATGTGAGACAACATGGTTTGAGAAAGCCTTTCAAGACATCACTGACACTCGGTTCGATGTGATGAGACCAACTCTTTGACATGCTTGTGATGGTGAAGGTGGTGATCTGATGCCAAGCTTGGTTGTCCGTGATGGTGTGCATGCACCTCATGCTGACATCTTGTTGAAGCGAACTCTTGCCTCTATCACAACTGGTGCATTGGTTCAACCCCTTCATCCGACTTGCTTACTAACGAGCACATGGTATTCTTGGGTACGGTTGAACCAAAAACACATTGATGCATAGTGTCTATGCCAGTGGTCATGCACATGAACTTATCAAAGTACATGTTCAGCCCCAGTTGGACTTGATTCTTGTCTTCACCTTGGTGAGTGTGTTGAATGGGTTGGATTGCATGCATGTGCTCAAAGACATACATGCTGCTGAATCCCTTGCATGTGATCAACAACACTTCTCACCATGTCTACTCTATGTCAGATGCTCCGATGGATCCTTAACTTCTATGGCATAGTTTCATCCATGAGTGCATGTTGCACCCACTATTGTTTTGGTTCCTATTGCCACTCATCCGTCTGTCTGTGTAGCTTCATTTTCTTCTTGAGTTTCTACTTCAGCACATGCAACTCATTCTTTGTTCCATCTTTTGCCTTAGCACAATCTTCACGTCACGCCATCACTTCATAGTTGGAGTCTCCAAAGTAGCTTTCATCATCAATGGACCTGCTTGAGCTTGAAACCTTGTTCCACCTCCATGTTGTCAAAAACCCTCCTCTTGCATTCACTGTGTTCGCTACGTTTGCTACATTCAATATGTTTCCTTTAGTTGTTTTTCATGAAGTTTCTTGTTGTGATGTTGCTACTTGGGGACCTTGTCTACAAACAACTTGATGTCTTCGTGAGTAGGCAAGCCCATAGACACTTGATCGACTGCATCCCCAAGCATGCTCTCAATGGTGTCTTCGTCTCTGCTCTCCTGGAAACTATTGTAGTTGTACTACTGAGAGGCAGATGAACACCCGCGATACCTGGGGACATGGAAACACTCATAGAAAGAAATCTATTAGAAAAAAAACAAAATGAACATGAGAATTGACTTGCAAAATACCTGGGTAAATGATCATGAAGGTTGCACAATTTTGACTAGGCGTTTGGGAGACCGACTGCCAAGACTGCTCAAGGCAGAGTCTGAGCTTCTAGGAGACTGGCTGATGCTGGAACTATGCAATACATAGTCTAGTTTGGCCGCTGACTCTTGGGATTGCGCAATGCACAATTCCAGATAGGAAGGACTGTTGACCCAGGGAAAAATTTGTGCAATTTCCTGGGCCAAGCATCCACTATCCTCTAGAAATGCGCAACACAGTCTTGAAGGCTAGTGTTGGGCAGGAATGTGCAAGTCTAGAGAGGAAGGTGAGCCTTCCTTCACCAGATTGCACAATGTAGCCTTGGTGAAGGTAGAGTCTGGGCCAAGGTTGGCCCAACTTGTCAATGTGCAACTAAAAGCAACTAAGATAGTAAATGCATGGCGAAACTAAGTGATAGAAGAAGTGATTGGCAGTGCATGCAAAATATGAATGAAAGATTCAGCAAATAGATCAACATGCATGTGGGTGAGGCAGTTCGTCGATTGGGCGAACTTCGGTGCAAAACAGTTTCATGCATGCGACAACAATGAGATAGCAACGAAAACTAAAATAGATCTAGGACAAGATATAATATATGTAAATGATAACAAATGTTCAAATAAATCAATAAAATAGTACTCCCATAAGCGAAAACACAAAAAGCGACAGAAATGCAGCATAAGGCATGGGAAGCAGCCTTACCCCAAAGCAGTTGAGTTGAATGTGCCGACTACTCCTAGATGTGATGTGGGATGTCAGAGCTACAAAGTTGATGTGATGAATGAGATCTATAGTGTCCACTTGATGAGTGTTTATAACATCGAGGTTGTGATGTGCATGCTACGAAACTAGGGGAAGCGACACTTGGTGGGAGGTTTTGGAATTGCTCCTTGCATATAACCTCCAACTGTTAAACACAGATCCCTGAAACAAGGGATGCCTTTGCATGTTTCCTTGGGAGAAGAAGCCCATGCATGCAAGTATGTTTTGCTCAGTCCAGGAGGGAAAAAGTCAACTCAGTTGCACATGCAAGAGACTTCTCAACTGCTGGAGAAAAATATGCATTTCTGGATAGGACCTGGGCTGGCTGCCCAAGAGATTTGTACAATTTCTAAGCAGAGCAGCTGACTGCTGCCTAGATTTGCACAAATTCTGGGCTGAATAGCCTACTGTCGGGAGACTTTGTGCAAATCCTGTTGCGAGGGTTGGCTGACAGGATTGCACAATCTCGGAGCCCAACAGGATGTCAGAAAGGATTGCGCAATTCCTGGAGGGAAGGTTTGTTTCTCTCCAGAAATGTACAATTTTCAAGGGGAAGCTTCTCGGCCTACAGCTAGACCAAGTCCAGGTGAGCATCCTGTGATGGGAATGGATCAATTGTGATCGACAGGCTACCTTTGTGCGAGGAAAACACTGAAGCTTGAGTACTTGACAAAGCAAGACAAATTGTTTTGTATGGTTGGTAGGGAGGCTCCAAAACAAACTAAGGAAAAATTTTGGAGGGTAGTTGTAGCTTCTACAACATATTCAAATAACTATTAATAGCTGCATAAATACACCACATAATATAGCAAGGAATGTGGATTAGTTCCCTATGATCAATAATTTGTTTTGTTATTCCACTGTTGAAATTGTAACAAAACAATGCTTATTTTGACTAGTGCCTTAGTCAAATGGAGAAAAATCAATTTTCCACAACAATAGGATGTCTTTGATTGAAATTTGCTAGAGTGGCATGGCCTTGTCTACTAGTTAAATCAATAAATTCTAGTTTTTAGGCTAGAAGTAAAGTTATGCATGAGTTGATTGCTAAGATCTAGAAATCTAGTTTAGTTATTATTAGTTTAACTCTGTTAACAGAGCTCTAGTCAATAGTTGAGTCAGTTGAAGGTTAGTTGAGTAGTTATGATTGTTGTTAACTCACTGATCTCTCAGTTAACTAGTCAATTAGCTAAAAATAGATGCATTCATGCATGGAATTCGAATTTCCTATTTGAGTGGATGGAAAAGGCACATTGGTATTTATAACTGTATACTATTGAGTGTACAGTGATTTTTCACTGAGCGGGTTATCAATTCCCCTTGGATTTGTGAAAGGAAATAGGGAATTTCCCTATTATTTAGGAGCTTAATTCTTTCAGGATTGTGTAAGGAAATAGGAGGTTGTATGAGGCTTGAATTGGCTAAGTGTTGGCCAGAGAAGTTCAAGGAGAAAGAGAATTGTTTTACAGTGTAGGGTGTTCTTCGGAGTTGAAGAAAGACATTGTAATTGTTTATCTTTCTCATCTAAATTAATCCAAAGTAGTGGAGGGGTTTTTTCAATTGGGTTCCCCTCTAAAATCATTGTGTTCCTTGTTTTTTGATGGTTTCATGTTATTGCATGTGTTTTCTTTTCCATGAAATAGTAGAATAAATTTATGTCTCATGATTTCAGTTTGATTTCATTAGCAGTAGAAAATTTCTCACAATTTCTACATGGTACCAAAGCATCAGAAGACTACATAGAAAAAAATTCTAGATATTCTCTTAGAGAAATTTTGAATTGCAGATTTTTTGGTGCAGATTCTCTTCAGTGCAGGAAAAATTTATTTCAAAAGATTGAGGCTTGAGTATGCATTGGATGGCAATGCGAAATTTTGTGCTTGAAAAGACAGGATGGAAATTGTCCTGGATTATAATGGAGTATGGGAATATACACAAACTAATATTCCAAAACCATTAGCATCAGATGCACAAACACTTTCTCAGTGGAAGGAAGACATAACAAGAGCTAGGAGAATTATTCTGGAAGGTGTCAGAGATCATGTGGTTTCAAAATTGCATGGAAAGGACACTCCTTTTACATTGTGGAAAATTCTCACATATCTCTTCCAAGGCAACAATGATTGCAGGAAATTAGCATTAAAAGATAAACTCGAGAGTATTTGAATGCATAGAAATGAATCCATTCTCAGGACCTATCTAGATTCACTCAAGTTTGATATCAACTTGGAGGAGTAGGAGAAAATGTGCCATCATCTGAACTTGGGAGCCTAGCACTCCTTGGCCTTCTAAAATCATGGCACAACTTTCAGGATGCAATTAATGGAAGAGACAATCTACCATATTGGGAGATACATTGGTCTCATTTGGTGCAGGAAGAGATCATAAGAAACACTAGAGATGGTGCCAAATCCTTTTCATATGAGGAAGAATATTGTGTTCTAGTTGGCAAAGGAAAGAAGGCCAAAGGCATGAAAGCCCAACGTGAGGCAGAATCTAGTCAAAACCATGGCAAGAAGAAAGACCTCAGTAAAATTAAATGCTTTCAGTGCCATGAATATGGACACTATGCAACCAAGTGTCTTCATAGAAAGTACAATAAGGAGCCTGTAGTAGGAGCAGGGCAAGATTCTTTGACATCTCAATTCGAGTTAGATTTCATCCTCTTTTCTTGCATGGAAAGCACAAAAGAGGGAGTGAGTGGTACCTAGATTCTAGTGCCTCATATCATATGACATGAAACAAGGAATTCTTCAGTAGCCTAGAGGAGAAGGATCTCAAATTTCACATAGACTTTGGAGATGATGGGAGGTATAGTACCAAAGGAATTGGTATTTTCACCTTTAAGATGGATTCAAGCTCCCATCTTCACTTGAAAAATGTAATCTTTGTGCCTGGTTTGAAGAAATTTTTTATTTTTGTAGTTGTATTGGCGAATAGAGGTTATGATTTTTCAATTAGTAAGCGAACAAAATTTTTGAAGCATGTTGCTACTGGATAAGTGAAATAGATTGGAGTTAGAGTGAAAAATATCTACAAGTTAGAGGTAGATTTCTCCATGCATGTAGCCATACCTTCAGGAGTGAGGTGGGGTGATGTAGATCCTTGTTCCCAGAGTTGCAAAGATTTTGACAAGGTATTGTTGATGGTATTGGACCCGCTAACATGTCAAGGGATCTCCCCGGTAAGAAGTCCCAACTATACCTCAGACTGTTTGGAGTAGGATCCCTAGCAGTGGGTAGTACAGTAGTTCCTTCACTACGGTAGTGCACAGAGGTAAGTATGATAACTTTTTCATAATCGTGTGACCTTGTGGTGAGTCAGGTGAGATGCATGGGGATTTTAACACACAAAGGGGAAAAGGAAGTGTTTCACTTAGAAGCCTGTAATAGTATACAACCTGAAAGGAATACACAAGCAAAATGACGTCATAGGCTGGAAGAAAAATAGTCCACAATACAAAATGACGGGTTAACACAACAACACGTCTTCAACAAGATTCATACTATCACATACAAAAATAGTTCATACACAAATGTGTAAATGAAATAACATACATTGCTAAAGTAACCAAAATAGTCGAACTACAATAAAAAAATATGCATGAAACCGTGTTGGCTCAGCTATATTATTAAGTGAAAGTTCCATCCATACATACACCATTGAAAACCACTAGCCCCAACAATGGAACATTACGGTCAACATTGCCTACTCCTCTAAATATATGTACTCACTCTACACTGTGGAGAAGCCAAGGCTCATCACAATACTCTCCAAGCCTTCTCTAAGAAATTTCGAGCCAAACTCTTGGCTCCCAAAATCATGTACTATGATTTATGAAGTTCTATATATAGCAAAGGGTGGGGTGACCCTTGCCATTCCCTTTTGATTTTTGGACTACCCTCATGATTATTCACATTACATAGTCATTGTTCACATTCCACTAGTGACACTTAGTATTCCACTTACAACATATTTATAATAGTACAATTTCCACATATACACATGTGGAACAAAATAGGATTGAGTCAGCCTAACAAGACAAACAACATCAATCAGGGTCTTGGAGAAAGACCAAATCGGTAAGCTCCTCGTGGTGGTCTTTGGTGACGAACTGATACCAAGCTTGGTACTGAACTATCATGTCCTCGTACTATTTGGTGATGTCTTTATTGAAGCAGATTCTTGCCTCCATGGCTTCTGGGTATATGGTTCTGAAACCTCTGTCTATCTCATCCTGAAGCATGTGTAGCATTGTCCTAAGTGTGGTTGGACCACCGATGTACTTCTACATGTTCTATGCACTCAACTGCAAGTCATCACTGGTGGCTTCACTTATCAACTACTCTATGTACCCGTTGACCTCCAGCATGACTTAGTTCTTCCTCATGGCTTGAGTGAGGGTTCTAATGGAAGGGATCATGTGTGCCCTCACTATGACATCTAGACTCCTATACAACCATGAATAGGAAGCCTATATGTTGGTGATGAGCGGAGGACGTTTCTCATAGTTCAGGATCCACATCTGAATATGTGCTTTGTCTAGATCTACTTGTGGCTTCATCATCTTGTGCAAGTAAAGCAGGCCCCCCTTGTACCTCATTGTCCATTCTTGCACATGCGCAATGGCAGCGTGGATGTCTTTGAGAGTTTGAGTTGTCTTCACACACTACGACTGAAAACTAGATAGATGAACAACCGTTTTGCGCATAGTGACAAACCTCCTATACATCATCTGCATGGTGGTATCCATAGTTGATATCTCTGCAAGTATTTCTTTCATCATTTCTGTCATAACGGATCCTGTGGACTGCTCTATTCTCTGCCTAGCCTCTTGCAAGTTCTTCACCATTCGTTCATTCTCTATTATCAAGAACTTGAACGTTGAACTCATGCCTTCTGCATAACCCTGAGAAGCCTTGACCATGGTAGTTGGATGTCTTCTAACATCTGATACAATCACCCTTTCTTCTATGTGCATAGGTGATGTGTGATCATCCAGGAGTTACTTTCTATGTGATTCTAGAGGTGGCAGAGACTGTGGCACGACGTCAGATACTCTCAGCATGAGATCGATGTCTTGGTCCTGTGGCTCCTATTCCATGTCCATGTTTGTTTCCTCAACCATCTGCTCAACCCACCGAGAAAATTCCTCAATCTGTACCTACTCACCTTGTTATAGATCCATTTGGGCACATCACTCCCATCATCCAAATCAGTGTTTTAGGGCTCATCAAACCCTAATTTTAGTTGCTACATGCCCTAAACAAGTCACCCTTTTGAATGCCTCCTTCCCAGAAAGTTTCATGACTTGAAGACATCCTGAAATGATCTCTCAAGGGACCAACACATGTAGGCCCATGTAAGGGTGCGCTGGAGAGCAGTTGAGTCCATGCCAGGGTGCTCTGTAGATCACTTAGGCCCTCCTTGACCTGCGTTGAGCGAGATTGAGCAAAATTCACATAGGTTTTGGGGAATATTCTTATCTCTTGGAATCTTCTACAAGTTTCCCTCACTTATCAACTCCTATGAGCTTGAAAAATGGATGAGGAATGAGTTAAGATGCACCCTATCCTCTCATCCCTTCCTCCATGGAACTAATTCTAAGTATGGAAGGCCATTCAATACCCCCATTTATGACATAACCTCCTTCATATTCCTATAAATTGAGTGCTCATCTAAGTGATCAAGGGGCTGGACTATGTTGAATTGTAAGCAGATCATGTTGCTATGAGAATTGACTTTGAGACAAGTATTGTTATGCTACAAGTTTTTCATGCGTTTGATGTGATGTGGATGGGATCCAAGCTGGAGGAGTGACATCGAATTAGACTTGATGGTTGTAATTCCTTCTTCTATTAAATAAAGTATTTGAACCTTTTTTCCATATGCTTATCTTTTCATATGATGCTTATATGTGTGAATGTATCTGATTCCATTTACTTGTATTCAATAGATCTTTTGCTTTGATCGGTTCTTTGTCTTCTGTTTGTGTTTATAGGTACTTCTCAAGCATGTTAAGTATGGGAAGGAGTGACAGGATCGATACAAAGGAGACAAGTGGAAAGCAGAACTACAAGTAGGTCTTCTCATCTTCTTTGTCTTATCTATTGCTTATAGGAAAAGGCTAAAGTTCTTTAAACTATTGTTCTAGATATGACTACTTATCTAGGGAACTAGTAAATTGATGACTCTGATGGGGAAGACCATCCTTCCTAGTAGCTTATCCACCTCCTAGGACACTCTTGCAGACCCTACTTGTGTTCATTGATTGTATTTCAGCTCTTTTGCATTGAATTTTAGTCAAAAACTATGTCAAATTGCCTCTTGAAATGGATTACTGTCACCAACGCAGGCTTGTGAGGGACACAGTGCATTGCAGAGCACCCTTGGCTTAGGGATAGTGCTTTGAAGCGCCCTGTCTCCCATTCAGGGCTGCGCTGATCCTCCTAGGTCATTTTTCCACCTTTGGATTGAGTTTTTACCAACTTTCCTCTGTTTGATTGCTTCTTGATTGATCAATGAATCTCATGTCTCAGAAAACAAGTTTTTATCTCCTTTGCTAGCCCTTATTTGACTTGGTTGATTAACATTTCTTAAATTTTTTCTTTATCATTATCGATCCACAGTCAAAGTTAGATTATAGTCGATTAATATTTGTTCGAAAGAAAGTGTCATAAAAGTCTTCTTTTCCTTCGTAAGAGAAGTGTCATAAAGTCTTTGTTCTTGTAAAAATATTGATTGATTGTATTTGCATTAGATTCCTTTTGTTCATAATAACACTAAGGGAATTGAAAAAGAAAACTTGCATTGTGCATTGAAAATGTTTTTGTGTGCTCATAGGAATATTTAGGGAAATTGCACTGGATTGTGCTCTTTGCTCATTGATTGTCAAATATTTGATTGCTCTATCCCTTACTAGCTATGGTTGTCATTGTTAATTGAATGGAAAGAATGCTTATCATATTAGTTGCATTCTAGGAATTTAAAATACATCACATGGTGAATCTTGAAACGTAAATTCTTAACCAAAATCAACTTAAAATTAACATCAATTTACCTAATGGAGCATTGTCATCTAACAAAAACATTTAGTGGTTCTAGGCTAGAGATGTGTCTCGATGTCATAAAAAAAACAAGATGTCACTAACTTGTGTGCAATACATCCCGAGTGTGATACCTCATTCCATGTATGTGAGTATATCATAGCTCGTCCATGTACCTTCGGTATATAGGGCAGTGTTACAGTATGTAAGGTATATGGGAATGCTCTCACTATGCGGTTTGCATTAGACAATGCTAAGACGAACTAAGCCTCCATGTACTTTCAGGTATATATGGGAGGACAACACTAGGTTGCTATCCATCCTTAGGTAACTGAGTTAGCCACCTTGTACACTGTGATACATCGAACACAACATTCAGGAAGATTTCCTTCCTGTACTTCTCAGTTCGCTGGGAGGTATTTTGCAGTTCACAGTTACGTGGTAATCCTTTTTCCTAGATTATCCCTCTTTTGTTTTGTTATGTTATTTTGATTAAAATGAAATTAATTGACCGCGGATAAGATCCTCCACGCTCGCTCCTTAGTTGATCTTAGGTTGAGACATATGGCAACAACTCCAGAGTCAACCGATCAAGGAATTCCTTTTGATAGGAATCCTAGTCCTTTTCCTCCTTTCAGAAATATTGGAGATCCTTATATGGCTACATTGTCCCTTCCGGGATTTACATTGGCTTGCTAGTATGGTATTTTTCAACCTCCTTGGTTCAAAATGTCATGATTTCTCCGTAATCAAGTATTCCTCCAACTAGATAAAACCAAACTCCAGTTGATCCTAAATTTGACCCTTTGCCTTCTTCGTCGGTTGTTTCTTCCTCCCCTTCTTCCTCTTCGCCTGGTGAAAGTATTGACACTAGTAACCAGGTGGCTAAGAAGAAGAAGAAGAAGCAAATCCAACAAGGGGGCAACCAAGCAACCATTGCTTTGAATGCCAAATCTGATGGGAAACCATCTGTCAAGCCTCACAAAGTTCGATATCCATGCAAACTTTGTGCAGGATACCATCTTCTTTGAAATTGTTCTGGTATTCCTCGAATCTTAGAATAATGATCTTCCCATTCACATCATCTTGTGTCGTCAACTTCTGGAGATCATGCTAGTGACACATCATCAACTAGTGGTAGTAAAGTTCTTGGAAAGAAGGGTAAAGTTAAGTTTCCCTATAGGTTATGTGAAGGGAATCACCCCATTCACCTTTGTCCCTATCTGGATGAAGCCAAAAAAGTGTTGGATAACTCTCCTGCTTCACCGCAACGATTTCCATCTAGTTATAGGAGACTATCCCTTAATCCTTCACTAGTTGATAAAGTGACTGACCCAACTCAACCGTCAGTTAAACCCACTCTCTATGAATGTGAATCCCATGAGTTTATACTTGGCCGATCACAGGTTGAGGAAACAGTTGACCGATTTCACCTTTAGTTAATCGTACTTTTCCTGAAGAAAGTGAATATGTTACCACTCAGGTTCTTTTCATTTCTTTAGATTCTAATGAGCTTGGGGGCAGTCCTCATGTTCCATCAAGACAAGAGGAAAATCCTCCCGCTCTTGTAACTCAAGGGGTTAATTCTCCCGTTTCTACAGTACCCCCTCCAAGTAGTCTAGTCACTTCCTTCGATTGGAATCAACTGGCAAGATTTTGTCTTCCTTCTTATGTGCCTTTCCAGATGATAGTACAGGTTTGTAATATGAATGTATCTAGCACTATTATAGATGAAGGTTCATATATGACCTTTCCTCAACTGCTTGGCAAGCGCTCGATTCGCCGCTGCTTGTGCCTATACCCAGAATCTATTGGCTTTTAACAAAGGAACTAGTCAATCATTAGGGATCCTTCCTCAGTTGCCTATTACTTTGGGAGGAAAAATTATTTATCTCAATTTGATGGTAGTCCCAGGCCCTTTAGATTACAATTTACTTCATGGGCATGACTATGTTTACGACATGGGAGCTATTGTTTCAACACTCTTTTGAGTGATTTGTTTCCCGCATGAAGGCAGAATTGTCACCATTCACCAACTTTCATTTCCCGATCCAAATATGGCTTCCAGTCAACCATCTTCCCTAAGTGGTCCTTTTGTACCAATGGTATCATCCCCACCACGGGTTAATTATGTGGCAACCCATTCCATGGCTACATCAACGGACGATCAATTTTGTTACTGGGGGCATTGGAACTAGATCTCTCCTTCTAGAGCATTGTTCTCCCATCTGATGAGAACCTCTTCAAAGTCATGACCTCTTATGGGTTGTGAACATAGGAATATGAGGATAGTTCTTTGTCTTATGTCAACCTCATTAAAAAATGAAATAAGGAATATGAGCATAGTTCCTTGTCTCGTGTCAAGCTTGTTAAAAAATGAAACAAGGAATATGAGGATAGTTCCTTGTCTTGTGTCATCCCCGTTAAAAAAAGAAACAAAGGGTATGAGCATAGTTCCTTGTCTTGTGTCAAGCTTGTTTAAAAATGAAACAAGGAATATGAGGATAGTTCCTTGTCTTGTGTCAACCTCGTTAAAAAATGAAACCAATGATATGAGGATAGTTCCTAGTGTTGTGTCAAACTCATTAAAAAATGAAACAAAAGGTATGAGCATAGTTCCTTGTCTTGTGTCAAGCTCATTAAAAAATGAAACAAGGAGTAGGAGGATAGTTCCTTGTCTTGTGTCAAGCTTGTTAAAAAATGAAACAAGGAGTATGAGCATAGTTCCTTGTCTTATGTCAAGCTCGTTAAAAAATGAAACAAGGAATCTGAGCAGAGTTCCTTATCTTGTGTCAAGCTCATTAAAAAATGAAACAAGGTCCCCTAGAGAAAAGTTCCAAGTCAAGTCTTTGAGTAGATCTCGTAAAATCCCAGTCGATTCTTTCACTTGATCTTGTAAATGAACCTTCATTCCATCCACTTGATAGCCACGAGTAGTCTACTTAGGTGAATGTAATGAAGCTTGGGGGACATGCACCTAGAATCGAGTCATCATGTTGGGGGCATGTAAACCAATCTCAAACATAGTTTTTCATGATTCAAGCTTGTGTAAAAATGTTGAAGCATAGTTCTTCATTTCAAGATTATGTAAAAATGAAACTGAATTCAAGCATAGTTCTTCGTTCCAAGCTTGTCTAAAAATGAAACTAAATCCAAGCATAGTTACCTATGGTTCAAGCTTGTGTAAAAATGAACTCATCTCCATTTTAACCCTCATGATTTCCATTCTATTAGCCTCTTCCATTAGATGAGCCTTATTTTTTCTCCTTCCATTGTCACTATCTGCTTGGTCGATCATACGCTTTCACTTGGTTGTTTTATCCTTTTTGAGGAACAGTTGTAGTGAGTGGTCTTATTAGCCAGCCTCTTCACATAAATCAACATGTTTTGAGAAGTTCCAACATCACCGGAACTAGTTGATATCCTAGAAACCACTCATTCCTCAAAGTGGAGTTCTCTTTAAGCTCTTTTCAGACTCTCGAAATATGAAAATATTGTCGAGCACTTGTCCTTTTCATCTCATTAACGGATTGGAAATGACATCTACTCAGTATAAGTTTAACCCTTTTCTGGACTGAGATCGATTACTTATGAAAAAGGAATGCATTGATCAAACATGGTCAATAGGTTCTCTCTCGTATTGTTTTACACTTTTTCAAGCTTGAGAGACAAATCTACAAAAAAGAACTTGTGGAGTTTTCTTTTTGTCCCTTTTCAAACTCTCTAAACATGAAAAGGACCGAGTTATCTTTGTCGTTAAACTCATTAAAACATAAAATAGCAATAAACTTGTCGATCATAACAAGATCAAGTTTCACCTTTGCTAGATTCATTAAAACATCACATAGTGATGAATTCACCCAAAGGGTAGAATTATACAACAAGCATATGTTATCCTCCTCAAGATTGATAAAAATAAAGAGGTACTTGTCAGAAATGATTGGGGAAAATGGAAAAAATGGGTAAACCACTTTATGGTAGTAGGTCTCTCTTGAACATGACACTTTCACTTCATCTCCGTGACTATTTGGGTTGGTTTATCTACTTGATGGTTATCATACCTATGGTCTATCACACCATCCATCACTTTTATTTTGGGTCAATGCTGCCAATTCATTCAGACTATTTGGGTTGGGTTATCTGCTTGATGGTTATCATACCGATGTTCTACCACACCATCCATCACTTTTGTTTTGGGTGAATGCTACCAATTCATTCCAGTGTCACCGACATGTTCAAGAGAAGTCATTTAGTCAAAATTCATCCTTTGAATTACCATCAACCTTCATTTTCATGATCTCCATTCCTGAACCTTGTGTCGTCAGTCAAATTCCATCTCCAAAATCATTACACTCATTTCGTGTCATTGATGTGGGATACATCAAGGCCCTCTTGCGACGAGTTGCTTCTTGTCGACATCAGCACATTATACAAGAAGTTGACTTAAAAACACCGTTCGAGTACCTTGAGTCTTGCATACATCAATGGCAGGTTTCATGCTCCCAGCAATAGGTTGACATCAATGGCCTTCGACCGAAAGACTTTGTATGGTGTTTGACATCAAATCATCCATTCACACCATGCAGAATGTATTGCAGTACCTTGAGGATATGTTATGAAACCAGCTCACAAAAAGATAGAAAAGATAGATCAATGCCTTTGAAATAAGCCTCTTCAAGGGGGAAACCTCCTTTACATTACACAAATGAACAATTCTTAGATGATTCAAATGACAAAACCTGCTTTCTATATATACGAATCTAAGGGGTCACAATATAACCAAGCCGACCTAACAATAATAATATAAAGGCACAAAAATAACAATAGAGGGATTCTATGGGGCACAATAATAACAATATGGGGACAATAGGAGCACAACAATAATAATAAGGGATTAAACGACAATAGTAATGGGGGAAGCACTAATATTATAGGGACCTAACATGCCCCTCTCCTTCAAAAATGTGTTGTCCTCAACACTTGAGTAGTTTTGGATACTTTTGTATAAAATTCTCATCCTCCCATGTGGAATCTTCAGTGGATAAGTTCTTCCACCTGATGAAATATTCTGAAATTGATCAATTTTGTAGCTATCGAGTTCTTGTTTCTGTGACTGCTTCTGGTTCCACTATAATTTTTCCTTCCTCATCAAGTTCTGGCAATATTGTTTGAACTGGGATATTGTCGCTTATAACCTTCTTTAAACATGAAATATGGAAAACTATGTGCACTCGAGAAGCTGTAGGAAGCTCCAATTTGTATGCCATAGTACCAATCTTTTGCAACACCTTGTATGGACAATAATACTTTGGTGATAATTTATTATCCTTCTTAGCTTTCTTGGGAAACATTTGTTTATATGGTTGTAGCCGTAGGAATACCCAGTCACCTACATCAAAACTTCTTTCGTAGCGATGTTGATCTACATGTTGTTTCATTCTATTATGCGCCAACGTGAGGTTATCCTTTAAGAGTTGGAGAACTTGTTGTTGATTCTTGATGTGATGCTCCACTGAGTTAACCTTAGAATTTTCTCTTAAATAGGATGTGATGGATGGTGGATGATATCCATAAAGTGCCATAAATGGGGTCATTTTTGCTCTAGTATGGAAGGAAGTGTTATACCACCATTCAGCCAAAGGCAACCATTTGACCCATTATGTCCATTTATCAAATACAAAACAACGAAGATATCCTTCCAAACATTTGTTTAATATCTTAGTTTTCCAATCAAAGAGGATGATAAGATGAGCTATGAGCTAACTGAGTACCGAGACAAGGAAATAATTATGTCCAAAATTTCCAGTGAAAATGGGATTTGTCACATACAATAATCTTTGGGTTTCCATGTAGCTTTTGAATTGTTTCCATAAATGCAATAGAAACTATACTGGCTTTAAATGGATGTGATAATGCACAAAAGTGTGCATACTTGGTAAGTCTATCAACTACCACCATGATGACACTCTTTCCTTCGGACTTGGGTAAACCTATGATAAAATACATTAAAACCTCCTCCCAACGTTGGCCTGGAATGGATAAAGGTTGTAATACACCTGGGGTCTTAATTGTTTCAACTTTATTTTGTTGGAAAACCAAACATTTCGCCACAAAGTTTTGAATATCCGATTTAAGGCCATGCCAAAAAAAAATCCTTCTTAACCCTGTGGTAATTTTTTAAAAATCCTGAGTGCCCTCCTAAGGGAGAAGTGTGCAATTCCATTAGAATATTTTGTTTGAGTTGGGAATTATTACATAGGTATAAGTGATCTTTGTACCATAATGAATCATTTTTCCAACCAAATGTATCAGATGTATTGGAATCTTGTTGTAACTTTCAAATGAGTGCCCACACTTCTTGGTCATTCTTCCATTCCTCCCTTGCTTCGTTTATCCAATCTGGTTGGATAATAGAAATGGCGCACAAAAATGCTTCCACATCCTCATCCTTTCTTGAGAGTGCATCTGCCACCACATTTTGCTTCCCTTTTTTGTAGATGATTTCAAAGTCATAACCCAACATCTTTGTGCCCCATTTTTGTTGCTCTTCAGAGGATAATCTTTGTTCTAAAAAGTATTTAAGACTATCATGATCCATTTTTACCTTGAAGTGTCTTCCCATTAGGCAGGGTCGCCATTTCTTAAGTGAATGTAGTATTGCCAACATTTCCTTCTCATAAATAGCTTTGTGTAAATACTTTCCCTTGATTGGATGACTTTCGAAAGCAATGGGTCTTTCATCCTACATTAAAACAACACCAATTCCATTTCCTGAAGCATCACATTCCACAATAAAGGTTTTTGTGAAGTTCGGCGTAGCTAAGACCGGTGGTTAGCACATTATCTCTTTAAGATGTTCGAAGGCCTTTGTTGCTTCAGGAGTCCATGAAAATGCATCTTTCTTCATTAATTTTGTTAGAGGTGTTGCTATTCTCCCATAATTCTTAACAAACTTGCGATAATACCCTGTCAACCTAGGAAATCCTCGCAGATTATTTATGGATGTGGGGATTTTCCATTCCATAATGGATTTAATTTTTCTAGGGTCTACCTTAACACCTTCATGAGATATAATATGACCCAAATATTCCACCTCTTGTACTCCAAAGAAACATTTGGAGCTTTTTGCATATAATTGTTTCTCCTCCAATAGTTTGAGCACCCTCTCAAATTTTCTAAGGAAGGGTTTGAAAATGGAATTCAACAAACCTTGAAATGTAGAAGGTGCATTGGTAAGGCCAAAAGGCATGACCAAAAATTCATAATGACCCTCATGAGTTCTAAATGTTGTTTTCGTAATGTCCTCAGTATTCATTCTGATTTGATGATATCTTGAACGAAGATCCAACTTGGTGAAGTAAATTGATCCATGCAATTCATCCAATAATTCATCAATGATAGGAATGGAAAATTTATCTTTAATAGTTAGCTTGTTGAGCTCCCTATAATCTAGACACATGCACCATGATCCATCCTTCTTGTGCACCAATACTACTAAAGCAGAGAAAGAACTTTGACTAAGTTGAATTATACCAGCCTCTAGCATTTCTGCAACCATACATTCAATTTCACTCTTTTGGGCATAGGGATATCTGTACGGTCTAATGTTTGGAGGAACACTTCTTGGAATCAAATGAATAGAATGATCATGATCATGAATCAGTGGGAGACCTTTAGGAGTCTCAAATACCTTAGAATGATTGTCCAAGACTTTTTGGAGATCTGGAGAAATAGATGATTTCGATGTGCGAACCTCTAGTCAACATAATTGTAAAATTACACCTCGTTGTTCCTTATTTAGAAGCTTTGTCATATCGTTAGAGCTAATTATCTTTCCCGATTTCCTTGTAATGCCCCTTAATTCAACTTCCTTTCCTTCTGCATAAAATTTCATGAAAATTTCTTGAAAATTAAAAGCTATTGTACCCAAGGATTGTAGCCAATGGACTCCTAGTACAAAATTGGCACCACCCATTCGAATGGAAATCATTGGTCTATTTAATATATATTATCCCATGGATAGCTTGATATTATGGCACTTTCCAGAGCAATTTATGGTTCCTCCACTTGCAACCATCACTTGACACTCTGGTGATTGATATAGGAAGCAATTCAATTCCTTTGCTATCTTACAATGAATATAATTATGGGTACTTCCCGAATCAATCAACACTATTACCTTTTTCTTCTTGATATGTCCTTCTATCTTGATAGTTTGAGGAGTGGTAATTCTAGCCAATACATTACAAGATATGGTCAGATTCATTTCTTCTTTATATAGGGTTTGTTCCTAGAATATATCCTCTTCTTTTGACATGTCTTGTTCCTTTTCTTCCTCCTCTTCACAATCTATGTAGAATAATTTCTTCTCAACACACTTATGACCTTTAATGTATTTGCTATCACAACTGTAACAAAGTCCCTTTGCTCTTTTTTCTTCCAATTGTTGTGGTGTCAACCTTGTAGGTTGTGGAATGCTAGGGGCCACAACACTTCCATCTTTATAGTTGTGAGTGGTAGGCTTCCTCGTTGCCATAATTTTGCTTTCCATTTTTCATGCTAACCTGAATGCCTTCTCCAATGAATTAGGTTCCCAAAGGCGAACCTCATGTTGGATATTATCCTTTAAAGTCCCTATGAACACATCAATCATATGCTCTTCTAGAATATCTTTTACCTTATGTTCAATTTTTGGAAGTCCTCAATGTGCTCCATCATTGAACCCTTTTGTTTGAGATTTATCAATTGGCTAAAAAAGGTGTTGCTTTTTGTATCCTCATAGTGTGCTTTCATTTCTTCCGTAAAAATTGTCCAAGTGACAATTTTTTCATCAGAGAAAAACCATCGATACCATACAAACTGATTTGGTTCCAAATATAAAGTTTCAATACGTACCTTTTGTGTGTTTTTCACATTATGGAGATCGAAAAATTGCTCCATCTATTGTATCCATGTTCCGGGATCCTTGCCATCAAACTTCCTTATATTGATTTTTGGAACATGGTGGGTCTTCAATCCAACATTAGAGTCTATGAAATCATGATTAACATTTCTTTTGTTCTCATCATGAGTTTCCTTTACTACCCTTTCACCATTAGTGGCCATTTCTTGTAGAAACTTATTCAAATTTACCTTCAATTCTTCCATCTTATCGTCCATGCCATTCATCTTAGCATCCATGCCATTCATCTTAGCTTCCATCTTAGCGTCCATGCCATTCATCTTAGCTTCCATGCCATTCATATTAAATTGCATGTCATTCATATTAGCTTCCACGCCATTCATCTTGGCTTCATTTACCTTTAGTGATAGTGAAATTTGTTGTACTCGGTCTTGTAATTTTGATATATCATGTTGCATTTCTTCCTCTTCTTCATGAGTCATGCTCGATCTTTCAGATTGCTTACTAATTGTTTCCATTTTATTTCTTCAGGGCATTAATTAATGCTAATAATTCTTCACTATTCACTTTTAATTCCTTCAAACTAATTTTTCAAACCACTTTTATGCAAAAGTAAAAAAAAACTACATACCTTCTTTTTTCACTTTGTACGAGCTCGATATTGAATCTGTTGTATCTCTGTAGCTCCAGAACTTGAATATCTTAAATCTCATTCTACAGTAGCCTTTTGAGTCATCTTTCTAATCTCGCAAGTCTGGTCAAGATTGGATTCTCCATGGAAGAGTTATGCCAAATCTCCCATGGTGACCTGATTATAGATTATTTCAGTATAGCGAACTTGTATGTCGTGTCACTGTTTCGACCTTAGTATCTGAAACTGATACACATAAAACTACAGGCCATATCTTTCTGAAACTTCTTACAAAATTTCAATCTGATGTGCAAAACAAAAGTTATGGTGATTTTCCCCTGGTCACCTGTTTGGAATGTAATCTGAGAGTTTGAAAAAACCCTAACTTCCTCAGATCGTATCTCCGCAAATATAGTGAGACAACCTCTGAAATTTTAACCCAAAGTTTAGAACAACTTCAGCTCAAATGGGTTCTTTTTTTAGCTTCTGAAACTTCGTAGAAAAAAAGTTATAGCTAGAATGCCACGATGACCTGTTTTGAGCAGCAAAACCCTAGAATCCAAAGCTCTGATACCAAATGTTATGAAACCAGCTCACAAAAAGATAGAAAAGATAGATCAACGCCTTAGAAATAAGCCTCTTCGAGGGGCAACCTCCTTTACATTACACAATTGAACAATTCTTAGATGATTCAAATGACAAACCTCTTTTCTATACATTGGAGTCTAAGGGGTCACAATATAACCAAGCCGACGTAACAATAATAATATAAACGCACAAAAATAACAATAGAGGGATTCTATGGGGCACAATAATAAGAATATGGGGACAATAGGGGAACAAAAATAATAATAAGTGATACAATGACAATAGTAATGGGGGAATCACTAATATTATAGGGACCTAATAGGATCATTATCATTATCGATGATTTCTCTCATGTTTGTTAACAACTTACATCATTGGCTGGTAATCGGACGGTGTCTTCCCATGTTTGACTTCAGATTGCATATTCATATGGTTAGACTTGTACTTGAGCGAACAATTTAATGAGATAGAAGACCCCGAATCTAGGTTCATCCATATGGACTGTGATTTCAGGAGTACTAAATCATATGTACAATGGTCTTACACTGATGATCATCCATTCATGGGTCTATATCTGTAGATGACTATCTATGTACATGTAATGAAATTTTATATGCTAAGCATGGGTATGTCTTCCCTCAACAATTCATGTAAAAATTAGAATATCATGATATATGTATTGTAATTGATGCAAGTCACCTTCCACTTCGAAACCTCCTCATCACATCGTAAAGCATTTCATTCGACATTTACATTTTCCGACTTCATGCTTTAGCGGGAAATTGTTACAGATCCATTTGGGTACATCACTCCTAACATCCAGATCAGTGTTTTAGGGCTCATCAAACCCTAATTTCAGTTGCTAAATGCCCTAAACAAGTCACCCTTTTTAATGCCTCCTTCCGAGACACTTTCATGACTTGAAGACATCCTGAAATGATTTCTAAAGGGACCAGTGCATGTAGGCCCATGTAAGGGTGTGCTGCAGAGCAGTTGAGTCCATGCCAGGGTGCTTTGCAGAGAACTTAGGCCCTCTTTGACCTACACTGGGTGATATTGAGCGAAATTCACATAGGGTTTGGGGAATATTCTTATCTCTTGGAGTCTTCCAGAAGTTTCCCTCACTTATCAACTCCTATGAGCTCAAAAATGGATGAGGAATGAGTTAAGATTCATCTTATCCTCTCATCCCTTCCTCCATGGGACTAATTCTAAGTATGGAAGGCCATTCAATACCCCCATTTATGACATAATATCCTTCATCTTCCTATAAATTGAGAACTCATCTAAGTGATCAAGGGGCTGGACTATGTTGAATTGTAAGGAGATAATGTTGCTATGAGAATTGACTTTGAGACAAGTATTGCTATGCTACAAGTTTGTCATGCTCTTGATGTGATGTGGACGTGATCCAAGCTGGAGGAGTGACTTCGAATCAGACTTGATGGTTGCAATTCCTTCTTCTATTCAATAAAATATTTGAACCTTTTTCCCATATGATTATCTTGTTATATGATGCTTATATCTGTGAATGAATATGATTCCATTTACTTGTATTCGGTAGATCTTTTGCTTTGATCATTTATTTGTCTTCTACTTGTGTTTACAGGTATTTCTCAAGTGTGTTAAGCACGAGAAGGAGTGACAGGATTGATACAAAGGAGACAAGAGGAAAGTAGAACCATAAGTAGGTCTTCTCATCTTCTTTGTCTTATCTATTGCTTATAGGAAAAGGCTAAAGTGCTTTAAATTGTTGTTCTAGATATGGCTACTTATCTAGGGAATTAGTATTTATCCGTAGATACCAAATTCTCCAAAACACACCCTCTTCTCCATCTATTGCCTGCACCTATATAGGTGAAATTTTCTCTATCATTGCACCTTGGCTTTCCTCTTGTTCCTGTTTATGATTTTCTTCCCTTTCTCTCATCCTGATCTCTTCCTCTTCTTTCGGCTTCTTCTCCATCTCCTACAAATTTCTCTATGCATCTTCCAACCTTTGCTTCTCTCTCTTCCTTCATTCTACTCTCCTTTTGCATTGTCGCATCTTTGCCTCTATATCCAAAGCTACTTTCTCAACAAGAGTATATTCTCTAAACTTGTATCTTTGCTCAGCCTCTGCACTCTCGAAAATATTCATCTTGTCTTTGTCTTTTGCCTATTTTACACTCACTGCCGCTCTTGTTGTTGCTTCCTATGGTGCTACTACATGCAGTGTTTCTTTCCATTCTATAGCTATGTTGATCGATTCATTGAGCCTAGAGGAGTTATAACAATACCTCCAAGGATCTTCCTCTGGTCAATGACATGCCCCGTAGACCCATGAGTAATACACCTTCGCACAGTGGTTCTTGGATATGCAGTGAGGATCATATGAATTGAAATTCTTGGTGCCAAACCTAAACTTCTTCAAGTCCTTGGCCTTCGCATCTGCATCCTTCAAGGTACGGATCTCGTACAACCCAATCTGCAAAGGAAGAGTATGCCATGGTGCCTTCTTCCTCCTATGCAGTCCTATTGATAACCCTATGGAGATGTGGTATGCAACCTCTTGCATGACCATATTGTCCATGGAAAACCTTAGTAGCTCATGCAGAGGCTTCTCCGTGCCAAACATATTGATGAATGTGCTACCGGGTGAGGCATACCAATATACAAGGTTAAGCAATGCCTACATCGCTTCTTAGGACATGCAAGGTGGATCATGTTCGAATATCATCTTGTACATCGGGGTGATGAAGTGGCCAGACAACCTCACCATGACTCCTCGATAACCGCACCCTTGAGATGGTTTTGATGTCGGTCTATTTCAACTATACCTACCTTCACGCAGGTTGCTTAACCCTCTGTTCCACCCTAAAATTCCTTCACAAAAGGGTACAATTGTATTTCGCGCAACCCTAACCTATGGCTCAAGGACTTTCGCACTGCTAGGGCCGCGAACTGCGGTATCTCCCAAACTAGGCTAAGTGTCTTACTTATATTATTAACCGATATTAGTTAGCTTCGTGTATGCGGATTTTCTTACTTGTGTTGACTTAACCAACACATTTACATACATTCACGCATCATATAAGCCTTATAAGTGAAATTCATACCCAACATAACAAGATGCATAAATAGGAAATAAAGGTGCAGAAATTGTAGAATACTTCCCTTTATTGATAATTCTAGATAATTACAGACTTGACCCACCCTGCGCACTCAGCTGCAAGGGTCCATGCACTCAGCTGCGGACTTCTACACTAGGCCTCTATGCACTCAGTTGCAGAGCCTCTACCTATGCTACAACCTAAGACTTAGACTTTTTGCTCTAGATCTATATCTTTCTTACATATTCCATGTCTATTTATCTACTTAGAGCTTAGCTATTTTTATACAATCCCATGGTCCATGGACCATGGGTAGATCTTCTACAGCCGACATTTCATTTCCAAAATAATGGTGGACAACCCTATGACCCTTTAACACCTACGCACTCCACAAAAACAATATGCGGAGTCTTTACACTTGGATTACAACAATTGACCAATTATGGGCTTTTAGCCCCAAAACTACCCATGGGGGATCCTGCGGCCAACAGGCCCCCAACACAAACATCATGACTCACCCTCGAGTCACTCTATAGGTGCGGAGATCTTAGCGCGAAGACCTCCCAGCTCCATTTGGAAGATTGCAACCTCGGCAGCACACTGAGCGGCCGCTTGCTGGAATTATTCCACTCTCTGCTCGGTGACTACCGCTGAACTGCCACCCTGAATCTTCTGCAGATTTTCCTGTAGTGTTGCAATCTTTCCTATAATTTAGGTTGTGATCATATATGCCTCGTCTATCCATGGTTGTAGGTGCGCTTTTAAGACCACTTCTTTATGTTGAGCGGCATCCACCTATTGTCTAAGCACCTTTGCCTCCTGCATTCGTGCGAGCCTCTATGTAATGGTGACCATCTGCGTAGTCCCTTTGACCTTGTCATACCTTTGTTGTAGCTGGCGTGCCTCTATCTCCAGGCACTCCACATTCAGGTCCTCCTACAAGGTGGTCAGGACCTTGAATGACTGTTCAAAAAGTTGCATGCAGTCTGTTATTGCACTGTTGACCACCGCTATTGTTGTTGCAATAGTGGTGGCACGTTGTTACCTGACTTCCGATAGAGTTGAAGCTTGAGCCCTCAACTACAATTCTGCAATCTACAAGTTCAACTCCAATTGAATCTTGGCCATCTCTGCTCGAGCATTGCGCACCTCTATTGCCAACTTGCAGACGCGTGTCTCAACCAATTCTTCTGCCTGAATGTCCAATTCCAGGACCATTCGGCAAGCTTCCTCCACAACCTGCATGATCCACTTATTTTTTTCCATTGTCTCATTGCGCTATAGGCCCATCCACTCGATGTTGATGTACTACTCGCTCATCACCTATAGAGCGTGACTCTCTCAAGCCCTAAGTTCTGCGGTGACTCCATCCTGCAAGAGGTGGAGCGTCTCTCGACGAAGCACGACCATATTCAATCCCACCCCTTTCAAGCTACTCGATGTGGGCCTGTCGGACTCATTTTCTATATTAAGTGCCCCATCTGGTAGCACTATCGTGTTGGTCACCTTTGTGTGCAACATATTTGCGGCAGCTGAAGTGTCAATTGTGAGGTTGGTGGACATTGTGCGAGCCTGTTGAGTGTGAGCCTACAACTCCTGCAACTTTGTTCGGAGAGCCCCTAATACTAGTTTCTTCTACTCTCCAAACTTTTGGAAGGACTTCGCGGTGACATCCTTCGTCATTTCTCCAATATCGTGAAAATCCCCCTTAGTGAGGGTGATTGGGTCGAAGGATGTCTTTGACACCTTGGTTTTATTTCGTGCCCCTGCCTTCTCTTGTGGTCGCTAACACTTGAGTTGGGTGAACATCATCTGTGGGTCTGTGCCACCTTGTTCTGTCGGCTCCTCTATTTCTTCTTCAATCCCAGATGAAGGTGACTTCTATCCTTTGCGCTATGCTCCTTCTGTCTTCTACTGTTTGGCCGATTTCGTAGCGTCACGGGCTGCCTGGATCTTAGCCTCCACTTCCTCTTTTCTACGCTTGTCAGCCAGCTACATCATTTTGAGCTTTGTTTCTTCCTTCATATGCTGCACAAAGGACTTGTCCATTTACACTGCGGAGCCTATTGCAATGCGCCACTCAGGCAGTCAAGACTCGAGGACTGGGAAGATAACATCATCAGTTGCCAGATATGGTAAGTTATGCCATGTCTTCGTAGGGTCCTTCCGCTCCCTCATAAGGACAAGGTGGAAATCTGCTTTGAACTCTGCAAAGCTCTAAAAACTAGCGTATACTGTGGGATGCAACTGTGGCTTGCTATTGATTCCCATCCGGATACTCATCTCCAATAAGATCCAAAAGATATTGCTTTCTTTTACGTGTTGCACATCCTTGGTCACCCACAGCGAAGCGTACTTTTCTGCCTCTGGAAGGTCTGGCATGACTGAAGGGAATTGGCTGTCTTCTGGAAGCTCACATGCCACCAATACAATTAAGAGCAAGAGCCATGCGTAGTGAAATGTCTTGCCTTGCTCCTGTGCCTCACGATAGTTTGCAAGGAATTGTCGCATAGATAATTCACTTAGTTGAATTGGACTCCCTCAACGCATTGGGCTACTAATGCAATCATAGGCATGGGCACCTCATCAGCACAGCACTTCTGCATCACCTTCCTTGCTAATATTTGTGGTTCTACCTTGACTGCAGGGTTTTTAATGTTGGAGATGGCATATCCTTGCTTCTTCTTCTCCAACTTGAATTTCGTCTTCATAGCTTCCGCGAGGGGCCAACTCACCAAATTTTCCTTCTCATATATTGGTTAGATTCCCCCCTGAGTAAGGTAGTCATGTGATCCGATGAATCAAGTGGTTTTTGATGGGAATGGGCTACTCCAGCCACAAACACCCATCACGCACCAAGCAGAGCAGCTGCCTGATGAGGAATACAATAAATGGGCGAGATGCTAATGTAGTACCCATAGAAGGTTGAGTAGCCCAGCTTTCTCTACACCCTTGAGCCATCTCTACAGCTCTAATTTGATCTTTCCAGTAGTCCTGTTAATCTTTCGGCACATTAGCTGCTCAATTGCTAAATGTGGGAATTTCTCATGATGTGCAAGGTCCCAATCTTCAAATTTTAGTATCGGAACCCGCCCTAAGCACATCCCCTCAAAAAAAATGTCATCCGTGAGAAATGAAGTTTGGAGGGAGCTCTTGCTCTCATCTATGCCTTTGGCACCTTCTATTTTCCCTTGTGTGGAAGGACATATTCTGGTAACTTGGTAATAGGGCCCGCACCCTGGGTTTCAACTTCCATTTCCAAATCCTCCTCATCCACCAGGATTTCTTTAGATTCTTCCTCCTCTACCTCTAGATTAATGGAATTCCCCTTCTCTTGCAAGGTGAGCTTGGTCCTTTTTGGATTTCTTGGTGAGATGCGCACTAGTAGCATAGGTTGCTTCTGCTTATCCTTCTTTGGTCTTGGTGTCCTGGGTGATTTAGGTACTTCGACTACTACTTTGGCACTCTCTGGGGTAGCTTCTACTACCTCAATTTCCTGCATGACTTCCTCGGCTATCACCACTTCTGTGTCCATGGCTTCCATAGGTGTCAACGTCATTCTATTTAGGAGTTCCCGCATCTCCTTCAGCAATCTCTCAAATGCCAAACTTGCTCTTAAAGCCTCAAAGTTCGCACTGTCCATACACACCTGATAACACAACAACTAAATTTTCAAAAGGCCAAGTTTTTTCCATTGGAAAGCCACCTGTAATTTATAGGGCCTTTTGAATTCAAATATGACCGTTTCCCCCACATTCAACCCATTAATGCTAGATTGGTGGTATATTTTCAAGAATCTAATCCATAAATTTCACCTTAAATGTTGTCGCCCACTCCATTTGGCCACAATATGACCATCAAGTCATGAATAGTGACTTTAACAATCACTTTCTAGTATACCTGTGTGTTATTTCCATGAGTAGCATAGCTGCATTTATGATATCGCGGACCTTATGACACTTACCTACTTCACAAAGTCCTAAAATCGTGCAGCTCCGCAACCCGGGCAATGTAGTTTATAGTCCCGCGCCTCCTTTCAGCTGCCTAGCACACTGAGACTTTGCTTTTGTTGCATAGTCAGATGGTCGGGCCACCTATGTATGGCTTCAATCGACTTCCATTCACCTTTCCTGGGAAGGCTTCTCCATTCAACTTAACCAACTAGACCGCGCCACTATCAGTAATCTCTTTAATAACATAGGGCCCTAACCAGTGCATCCTGATTTTTTCGGGGAATTTATCAAATTTACTATCATACAACAGCACCAAGTCATTCACCTTAAAGGTGTGCAACTTAATATGTCGGTGATGCTACGCTTTTTTGCAATTCTTTTGGACCTGTTGATGAAATCAAGCCAAAAATCTCTCTTCTTCAAGCTCATCCAACTGCACGAACCTTTCTTCCATGGCTCCATGATCTTTCATACCTGTGAGCATTGCTATGCGGATACTAGGCACAATGTACTCCATAAGCATCACCACTTCAACCCCGTATACCAGCCTAAATGGTGTATGTCCCATTAACTTCTTGCACATCGTCCGATAAGCCCATAACACTGCAGGTATGCGTAGGTCCCAATCATTTCGTTGAGTGTTGCAAACCTTGGTCAGTGCATTCTCTAGCTCTTTATTGAATTCTTCCACTATCCCATTAGCCTCAGGGTGATAAGCAGTGCTCTTCTGGTGATATACCTGAAATTCTTCCGTCAGCGTGCTAATTGTTTCGTTCAGAAAGTGCATACCCCAATCACTCATCAAAATCTTTGGACATCCAAATCGCGTCAATACATGCTCAAATAGGAATTTTGTAGTCGTCGTGCCTGTGCAATCCTTCACACACTACGCCTCCACCCATCGTGTCAAATACTCTGTTACGATGATAATATACCTCGCCTTTGTCTTCGCTTGTGGCTGAATGTGTCCTACAAAATCTATTGCCTACTTCTCAAAAGGTTGCAACGTCATTTGTGGGTCTAAAGGCCTTTCATTCCTCCATGATGGCCTGCCTGTTCACTGACATACATCACATGCCTTACAATATGCTTTTGAATCCTGATGAAGGGTTGGCCACCACAACCCTGTGCGTAGAATCTTATGCATGGTTTCTCTCCCTACATCATGTCCTCCCGCGGTGTCCCCATGAGTGTCCGCAAGGATGTTGCTTCTCTCAAACTCTGGTACATATCCTCGCAATATCTCATTAGAGCCCTTCTTGTATAGATGCCCAGCAATGACAGAAAAATTTGTCGTGCGCACCATTAATTCCTGGAAACAGAACCATTTGTGGCTTGAGGGTGCCTGACCCAGGTTTAGCATTAGTTAGCCAAACAAATCCCTACACTACTGGCCCTTTTGGCATTAACCCATGGAGCATGGACTGAAGTCTCACCCGACGCAATATGGGGGGTTGTTGGAACCAAGTTTCCGCACCCTTGATATGGTTGTGATGTTGGTTTATTCCGGCTATACATGCCTTCGCGCAGGTTTCTTAGTCCTCTATTCTACCCTTCAGTACCTTCGCAAAAGCGTACAACTGGCTTTCATGCAACCCTAACCTATGGCTCAGGGACTTTCGCACTGTTAGGGCAATGAACTGTGATATCTCCCAAACTAGGCTAAGTGTCTTACTTATCTTATTAATTGATCTTAGTAAGCTTCACATAAATAGATGTTCTTACTTGCGTTCACTTAACCAACACATTTACATACATTTGCGCATCATATAAGCCTTATAAGTGAAATTCATACCCAACATAACAAGATGCATAAACAGGAAATAAAGATGCAAAAATTGTAGAATACTTCTCTTTATTGATAATTCCGGACAATTACAAACTTGACCCACCCTACACACTCAACTTCAAGGCTCCACGCACTCAGTTGCGCACTTAGCAACAGAGCTTCTCGCTACACTACAACCCAAGACTTAGACTTTTTTCTCTAGATCTATATTTTTCTTACATGTTCCATGTCTCTTTATCTACTTAGAGCTTAGCTCTTTTTATAGAATCCCATGGTCCGCAGACCATGGGTAGATCTTCTACAGCCGACATTACATTTCCAAAATAAGGGCGAACAACCCTATGACTCTTTAACACCTACGCATTCCACGACCACAATATGCAGAGTCTTTACACTTGGATTACAACATTTGACCTAAATATGGGTTTTTAGCCCCAAAACTACCCTTGGGCGATCCTGCGCCCAAAAAATATTGAGAAGCTTCTCAACAACTGATGTACCTAAAGATAGAGCAAACAATCACGGCAAGAAAATGTAGCTTAAAAACACAAAGCACTTCAAGGATCGATCATGCAATAAAATGGGAAACTGTTGCGCAAGATTACGCAATTGTGACTCTCAGAGGTGAGAGACTGTCAGTTGGATCTGTGCATTGCGCAGTCCCAGCTGCTAGTGAGAGGTACTAATCACTGTAACTAGGCAGAGTGTAGTCCAGTATGGCTTGTTGTGGACTGGAACTATGCAATGCGCAGTTCATTGTGGCTTGATGCTGGCAAGGATTGCGCATTGCGCAATCCCAGTGGGAAAGACTAGGGACTATCTCTTGGAACTACGCAGAGCACAGATGGAGTCAGTCATTAGTAGCCTCTACGTAATTCTTGGAGCCAAGGCAGAGCCTTCAATTCTAGAAATGTGCAGTGTATGCTTGGAGAAGCTAGATCTAAGCCAAGGCAACCCAGATCTACCCAATGGAAACTTGAAAATGAGTAGATAAGAGTGCATGAGAAAAGGATGGTGCAAATCTGAGTGAATGGTCATGCATGCAATCATAGCAAGTGTAGAAATCATTCAAATGAACAAACAACAAAGCTGGTGGGGAGAGTCTGCACAACGGCAACCATTAGTGCAAAAACAAGGCTATTCATGTGATGCTTAAGAAAGGCAATGAAAAACTTGAAACAACACTTCTACAAGTAAAAAAAACTAAAACGCTAGCAGTCATTCAATAAAACATGCAAAACAACACTCACATAAGCCAAGTAAATAAAAGCAACAAAAACAAAAACAAAACAAAAACAAAAACAAAACAAAAAAACAAAACAAAACAAAAACAAAAACAAAACAAAACAAAATACTATAAAAGAAAAACTTTCTTGGAAAAGCTCCGTTGATCATGCCTAAGGTTCCTAAATGCCTCAGGAATGTTATATCTCCAAGATCAAATGTTCAAATGAGCTCTGGCATCACCCATTAAATAGATTTAATCAATTTAGGGTTTATGACATGCATACAAAAAATCTAGGAAAAAGCGACAAGTGGTGGAAGTTTCTAAAATTAGATGAAGTGTAACTCCCACTGCTAAAAATAGATCCCTATTTTTTAACGATGATTTTTTCTTTTTTATTTTCACTTTTTTAGGAAAGGATACCGTGCATGCATGGAAAAATTATGCAGATCTCGAGGGAACCAAGCAACCTACCAACACATGCATCAGACAATAGTTGAAGGAATGCTTCGACGCAATTCCTGGGTTGAGTGGCTCTCATTGCCTCTCATGCTCTACACATTTTCCCAACTAAATACAATTTTTCAGCTAGTTCTATGCATTTCTGGAGTCGAAGCTCACTGCTAGGCTGATCTGTGCAATTCTTGAGAGGAAGGCTCATTGCGGGGATGCTCTACGTAATTCCTGAGAGCAAGGTTGGCTGTCGTCTAGGACTATGCAGTTTGCCAAGGCAGTGTAAGAACCAGATGCAACCAAGTCACGAGGGGTCATCTTGTGGTTAGAAAACAAATAAATTAAGAAAATACAAGTTATAAAGCGAAATATAAATTCAAATGAAAGCACAAGTACCTAAGCAGTGCAAGACAAGCTGCTAAGATTTAAGGAGGGAGGCTCCAAAACGAAGTGAAGGAAAAATTTTGGATGGTTGTTGTAGTTGCCACAACATTGGAGACACACTAGTAGAAATCCATCTCTCTATATGGACCTTGTCTCGTGTAGAGCGAGTCTAACTCCTCTGGAAGTATTGTGTTATTATTTGATTGTCATGGCTTCCTCACTAACTTGAGTTAAAGATATAGTCCCTACCATTCTCTTCATCGGTCAACACACATACCAAGCCAAGTCAATTGAGCTATTTTGATTGGGGATGAGGGGTATATTGATGCATAAGTAATGTAGATTATCAGAGTTTAATTTCATCTCTAGTGTTGCTCCGCTGCCAGCAGGCCTAGACGATACCCCAACGGAGTCACTTCAGGAACACAAGCATCGCCCACTGCCAGTGAGCCTGGACAGTACCGCAACAGAGTTAATTGCTTCACCTCTCTCTGTGGGAAGCCTTTCTATTCTTTCTCCTTATTTTATTTTTTTCATTTTTTTGTTTTTCAAATAACTATGCATAGGCACTTATTTATTTCATGAGGCAAAAGAGGGATCCTAACTTATTGAGAACAGAAGTGGTTGCTCCTTCAAAGAAGTATGTTATATATACCTCTGACATACTTTCTAAGGTTTTCCCCTTACCTTACTCTACTTGACTGAGTTGACAAGGGTTAACTAAATATAGAAAAACCGATTAGAGTAGGCGGTACTAGTTAAAAGCGCAAGCGTTGTATTTTCACCAAGACTCGCTCTGAACATAATGTATTTTCCATCAGGGTATCATTGACTGAAGAATGCAAGCTCTTCATAAAGGGAGGGGATAACAGATAACAAATGTTAATAATTGTACAAGTCCTCTTATACTTCACCCTATTTGTCTCAAGAGCCAAACACGATTTCGTGGGAAGCTAAACCTATGGGTGCAAAACAAACAAAACTAAACAATGCATGGGCCTACTCACATGAAGTGATATTTCGAATGTAGCCACCACTGCATTGGTTTTCCCATGTAAGTGAAAGCATGTTCAACAAGAAAGATATTCAGCTAAACCAACATGCAAGAAAGAACACATTGTTCCATATAAGTGATTTTATTCACACCAACACTTTTACAAAATACCCAACTATGGGGATATGAAACATGTGAAATTCAAAAGAAATACAGTATTTAATTAGACAAGTAGTCCAATCATTTCTTACCCAAGCATGATAGGGAATTTTCTTTCTGCACTTCACTTTCTTCTGCAACCGCTTTAGCAATGGTTATGGTGTGCCTTACATTCCTCTACCTTCTCCTTTTCAAGTGATTTCATGACCTATTTTTCCTTCTTTGTATGAAGATGTGGATGCATCTTCCAACACTTTTCATTACAATAACCACTTATATTGCAATGAGTACAAAAGTATTTGTGAGCATTACTTAGTAACAATTTCATTGAACTTGGATGAGGATTTTTCTTCTTGGTCTCACTTCCAATTGACATATTCATTTTCTTGACTAATAATTTCCTTTTTAGACACTTGGCTACACAATGTTAAGGTGCACGACAAAAAGTGCAAAGAAACACATTCCACAACATTCTATTCTTATCATCATGTTGTTCATAGTCATAAAAATCCTTTCAACAATCAAGACATTTATACCTTTCATCATGGTTCTTTGTATTATTAACATGGAAAGGATAGCTTGATTGATGAGGAGAACTTGAATTTGTTCTTCCTTTGAAACACCTACCACTCTTTGAATATTTTTTTCCATCAACATCATCATCATGACATGATCCTCCTTCAACTTGCAAGATTTCCTTCTTCACAAATTTCACACTTGAAGAATTCCTTGAAGTTTCCCTTTTGGAGCATTCTCCAACTTCTTTTTGAACATAGCCTAATCCTTCATACCGAGGTTGTGCTCTCACCTCAATAGGATTAACAATTCCATGACTATAAAGTCTAAGAGCCTTACCTTTATACCCAATTTTCGTCAACAATTTCATACCAATACCCTTAGCATGTTTCTCAGATGGTGCAAAAGAAGCATGATCATTGTTAAGAGAATGAATTAAACAAGAAGTACATTTTACCTCCTTTTCTACTTGTGACTCTTGGTCCTCTTCTTGAAGCTTAGCCATATCCTCCTTTTTCTCTTTTGCATATGAAGTGGTAAATGAATACTCAACAAAACCACTCTTGTGGTTTAACATATAAGTAGTGTTCTTCATCTGGGAAAGGGTAAAATCATTAGTCATGCCATGACCACAAACTTGTTGAGTCTTGGGGTAAGCTTCAGTAGCTAAACATTTCCCAATTTTCTCTTCAATGAAATTCTACAACATAAGGTGTAACTTCTTATTTTCATCTTTTTTTGCTTCGACCAATCTTCTCAATTCCATGTTCTCCACTTGGAGAGAAGAATTAATCTCCTCTAATTCTAGAAGCCTTGTATGCTGAAAATTTTCACCCATGCTTGCAATCTGGTCAGAACTTGCTTTGATACCACATGATATTAAAATGAAACTAGATCGTCTTCTGGAACTTTGCAAGTCTGATAAACTTGGGTCTTTAACTGTAAAAATAGTTTGCAACTTCTTCAAATATGAGGGGTTAATTTTTCACACGAACTTAAAAGTGAAAAAAATCATATGAAACTCAATATGATAAACATGCAGGGAAGAAAAAAATAAGTGACAATGGAGTTCAACCCTCCTGGGCTATTTCTTTGGCCCTTCTCCAATTCTAGGATGCTTTATTGATCTTAGTAGTAAAAAGATACAATACACGTATTTGACTCTAGAGTGGCACTATTTCTCCTACAAAGAACTATCACTCAAAACGATGACTCCCTACAATAATCCATGATGGTTTCAAAGAAAAGGGCTCTCTCACAATATGTCCTTATATTCAAGTTCAGATCAAAAATCATAAAAAAACCAACTAATTCAAAACGAAGTGTTGAAAAGGTCATTTCCCTTAAGCACACTAAGAAAAGACTAAAAATAATTGCACTATTAAAGTAACAATTGCTATAGATACATCTGGAAAGCTTCAAAACCTCTGGCTAGACTCTTTTCGTGCTCATCAAGGTCTCTAAATGGAATCAAAACATTCTTTGTCTACAACACTAAAATATTTCGCTCTGCATTCTAACATACAATGCTCAAATCAGAAATATAATGTCTCCATTATGTTTAGAACACCCAAAAAACCCAGCCTAGGCTCTTCTTGGGCTCAAAAAACTAAAAATCTACCAAGTTATACCTCCTAGAAATTTTCTCTACTGACTATCCTATAAAATGGAAAAAATGGCAATCTAGGAAACAAATTTGTCCCTTTGACAGACCGTCGAACGATAATTTCACAAGGGACCAACATTGATTCTACCACAAACAATGCAATTTATTGCCTACTTAAATGTGCCAATAAGGCCTTAGAACCAAATTTGTAGCCCCAAAGGGCGGTCATGTGGGCACATATAACTAGGGATCGGGCTAACCACTCACCCCTATCGGCTTAGCCCCCTCTCTTCTCGATCATGATCACATTGCATTAATATGGGCGGGGGTCAGGCTATCGACTTCGCTCCCATCAGTGGTCATATCTATTACTGCGAGAACCAAGGACAAGGGCCTATCCACCCTCCCCCTCTGCCATCCGTTGTGTTGTGGTCACACGTTATCAAGTGGGATAGAGGGCTAGGGCCTATCCAACCACCCCCTCTGCTAAATCTCCATCGTCATGGTCACATGTGATTCTACATAGAACGAGGGTTAGGACCAGTCACATGGGCATTTCGGACCGACCCCTCTTCCCAATGCTCTAACCACTCTATTTGAAATATATAAAAAAACCATAGTCATGATGTGTTAGTAAGGCATTACACTATTGTGTGGGAGGTCGAAGAGTCAAACCCTACAGAGGTTCGTCTGCTCGTTATAAAATTTTGACCAATAACAAAGGACCATGTCGCACCCTCTCATTAGTTCATGTGGCACCTCCTCGTTCAGCCAATCAAACACAACCAAGCAATCAAATGTCACCATCCCAACCTGTATATTGTTGCCACGTGTCAAGTGCGAATTGGTCCTTTTGTCCACCATATGTCCTAGTCAGCAGCATGACGTCAGTTGTTAGGTCCCTATAATAATAGTGGAGCCCCTTATTATTATTGTCATTGTATCCCCCTTATTTTATTGTTGTGCCCATGTAGCCCCCATATTTTTATTATTGTTCCCCATAGAAGCCCACTATTGTTATTGTTTTTCCCTTACATTATTATTATTGTTATGTAGGCTCTGATTGTGCCCCCTTAGACTCCTATATATACAAAGGAGGTCTTGTAATTTGTATCATCAAATAATTTTTCATTTATGTAATGTAAATTAGGTTTCCCCCTCGAAGAGGATACTTTTTAGGTCGTTGATCTATCCTTTTATGACCTAGTTGCATAACATTTGGTATCAGATCTTTGGATTCTAGGGTTTTGCTACTGCAAACAGGTCATTGTAAAATTTTAGCTATAACGTTTTTTTATGAAGGTTCAGAAGATGAAATTTTTAGTAAAATGAGCTAAAATAGTGATGAACTTCCTGTAAAAATTCTATATCTTGGTTCACTATATTTTCGGACATATGATCCGAATAATTTAGGGTTTTTTCATGCTCCATAATTTCGTCTCAAATAGGTGACCTTGGGAAAAGCATCATAACTTCCTCTACGAGTATCAGAATTGAATTTTGTACAAACAGGCCAAAATTGAATGGACTTTAGTATCTTGTATATCATTTTTTGGGGCTTAAGGTTGCAACAATGACATGTGGCACTCCATACAAGTTCCCTCAACTGAACCAGTTCATAATTAGGTCATCATGGGAGATTTGGCATAACTTTATCTTGAAGAATCCAAATTTGGTCTGAGCTATCAAAATGGAAAGAATACTTAGAGGGATACTACAAGACCAAATTTAAGATCTTGTAGATTTGAAATCATATAGATAAAACAATTTCAATATTGAGCTCCCAAAAAGCAAGAAAACAGTGTGTATTTTTTAATTTTGCATAACTTTTGTTTGAAAAATTAGTTTGAATAGATTCAAAGGGCATCTTGAAGCATAGATATCAATGTTTGGTTCTAAAAATCCTCTAAAACAAAATAATTCTACACCCATTAAGCCCTCTGAAAGCTCTACTATGATGCAAGAACAGGAACAATTGCAACATGATATATCAAAGTTATGGGACCAAGTGCACCAAATTTCATTCTCACAAAGAAAAAACAAAAATGACATGGATGGATTAAAAGGGGACATGGGTGGTATCAAAGGAAACTTGGATATTTTTAAATTAGACATGGATGCAATGAATGTCGATTTGCAAGGGTTGACAAATTTATTGCCAGAAAGACTTCCCAGTGGTGACAAGGTAGTCCATGAAAATCATGATGAGGACAAAAGGAATATGAATTATGATTTTAAAGACTCCAATATGGGGTTTAAGAACCACCACATTCCAAATATAGATATTAGGAATTTTAATGGCAAGGATCTGATAACATGGATACTACAGATGGGGCAATATTTTGATCTACAGGATGTGGAACCCTCACAAAAGTTATGTATTGCATCTTTATATTTATAACCCAATCAATTTATATGGTATAGATGGATTTGTTCTCATAAACCACTTGTCAGCTGGTAAATTTTTATGGAGGAAATGATAGCACATTATGAAGATACAAAGAGAAACACCTTCTTTAGCCAATTGATAAATCTCAAACACAAGGGTTCAATGGCAAAGCACATTGAAGACTTCCAAAAATTGAATATTAGGGTAACTGATATTCCATAGGAGCATTGGATTGATGTATTCATAGGGACTTTAAAAGATAACATCCAACATAAGGTTTTCCTTTGGGAACTTGATTCATTGGAGAAGGCATTTAGGGTGGCAAGAAAATTTGAAAACAAAATTATGGCAATAAGGAAGTCAACCACTCACAACTATTAAGATGGAAGTGTTGTTGCTCCTAGTCTTCCACAACCTACAAGATTGACACAACAACGATTGGAGGAAAAAAGAGAAAGATAGGCTTTGTTATAGTTGTGATAGAAAATACACTAAAGGTCATAAGTGTGCTAAGAAGAAATTATTCTACATATATTGTGAAGAGGAGGAAGAAAAGAAACAACAAACCTCAAAAGAAGAGGATATACACCAGGAACCAACCTAGAGAAAGAAGAAATTAATCTAACCATATCTTGTAATGGATTGGAAGGAATTTCAACTCCTCAAACTCTCAAGATAGAAGCATATATCAAGAAGAAAAATGTAATAGTGATGATTGATTCAGTTAGTACCCATAATTTTATTCGTTTTAAGATAACCAAGGGATTAAATTGCTTCCTATATACAACACCAAAGTGTCAAGTGATGGTTGCAAATAGAGGAACTATAAATTTCTCGGTAAATTTCTATAATATCAAGCTAACCATGGGGGAATATGTATTTAATAGTCCAATGCTTTCCATTTCAATGGGCGGTGTTGATGTTTTACTAGGAGTCCAATAGTTACAATCTTTGGGGACGATAGCTTTCAATTTTCAAGAAAATTTCTTGAATTTTTTTGGGAGGGAAAGGAAGTTGAATTAAGGTGTATCACAGGGAAACCAGGAAAGATAATCAGATCTAATGGCATGAAAAAGAATCTAAAGAAACAAAAACGGGGCGTAATCTCGTAGTTTCTCGCTAGAGATTCAAACATCAAAATCGTCTATTTCTCTAGATCTCAAAAACGTCTTGTACAATCATTCCAAGGTGTTTGAGGCTCCCAAAGGCCTCCCACCTATTCGTGATCATTATCATGCTATTCATTTGATTCCAGGAAGTGTTCCTCCAAACATCAGGCCTTACATATATATCCTTATGCCCAAAGGAGTGAAATTGAATGTATGGTTTCAAAAATGCTAGAGGCTAGTATAATTCAACCTAGTCAAAGTTCTTTATCCGCTCTAGTAGTATTGGTGCACAAGAAGGATGGATCATGGCATATGTGTCCGGATTATAGGGAGCTCAACAAGCTCACTATTATAGATAAATGTCCTGTTCCTGTCATTGACGAATTGTTGAATGAATTACATGGAATAATTTACTTCACCAATTTGGATCTTCGTTTAGGGTATCATTAAATTATAATGAATACTGAAGACATTCTGAAAACAACATTCAGAATTCATGAGGATCATTATGAATTTTTGGTCATGCCTTTTGGCCTTACTAATGCACCTTCCACATTTCAAGGTTTGATTAATTCCATTTTGAAACCCTTCCTTAGAAATTTTTTGTTAGTGTTTTTTGATGATATACTAATCTACAGCAAGTCTTGGAAGGATCATGTTCAACATATTGACACAGTGCTCAAACTATTGGAGGAGAAACAATTATATGAAAAAACCTCCAAATGTTTCTTTGGAGTATATGAGGTGGAATATTTGGGTCATATCATATCTCATGAGGGAGTTAAGGTATACCCTAAAAAAATTAAAGCCATTAAAGAATGGAAAATCCCCACAACCATAAAGCATCTTCTAGGATTTCGCGGGTTGACATGGTATTATCACAAGTTTGTTAAGAATTATGGGAGAATAGTGGAACCTCTAACATCATTACTGAAGGAAGATGAATTTTATTGGACTCCATAAACAACTAAGTCCTTTGAACATCTTAAAGAGGAAATTTTCCAAGCACCGGTATTAGCTACACCACACTTAACAAAAACCTTTATTGTGGAATGTGATGCCTCAAGAAATGGAATTGGTGTTGTTTTAATGCAAGAAGGAAGACCCCTTGCTTTTGAAAGCCATCCAATCAAAGGAAAGTATTTACACAAACCTATTTATGAGAAGGAAATGTTGGCAATAATGCCTGCACTAAAGCAATGGTGACCTTACCAAACGGGAAGACACTTCAAGGTAAAAACAAATCATGATAGCCTTAAATACTTTTTGGAAAAAATATTATCTTCAGAAGAGCAGAAAAAATGGGTGGCAAAGATGTTGGGTTATGAATTTGAAATAATCTACAAAAAAGGGAAGAAAAATGTTGTTGCAGATGCACTCTCAAGACAGGATGAGGATGTGGAAGCATTTCTTTGTGCCACTTTTATTATCCAACCCGAGTGGATAACTGAAGCAGGGAATGAATGGAAGAATGATGAAGAGGTGTGGAAACTCATTCAAAATTTTCAGCAAGATCCTAGCACATCTAATACATTTAGCTAGAAAAATGATTCATTATGGTACAAAAATCTCTTATATCTTTGTAAGAATTCTGAATTCAAAAAAAAAAATCTTTTGGAATTGCAAACCTCTCCCTTAGGAGGGAACTCGGGATTTTTAAAAACTTACCATAGGATCAAGAAGTATTATTTTGGGATGGAATTATATTTGATATTCAAACGTTTGTGGCAGAATGTTTGGTTTGCCAAAAAAATAAATTTGAGACAATTAAGACCCCAATTCTGCTACAAACTTTAGCCATTCCAAGTCAGTGTTAGGAGGAGGTCTCAATGGATTTTATCACGGGTTTACCCAAGCCTAAAGGAAGTAGTGTAATCATGGTGGTAGTTGATAGACTTACCACGTGCAAACTTTTGTGCATTATCTCATCCTTTGAAATCTAGTACAGTTTCTACTGCATTTATGAAAACAATTCAAAAGCTTCCTGAAACCAAAAGATTAAAGTGACAAAGATCCCATTTTCACTGGAAATTTTTGGACAGAACTATTTTCTTGTCTTGGTACTCAATTAGCTCATAGCTCATCTTATCATCCTCAATCTAATGGGAAAACTAAGATAGTGAACAAATGTTTGGAAGGATATATTCATTGCTTTGTAATTAATAAACAAACACAATGGGTCAAGTGGTTACCTCTAGCTGAATGTGTTGGCATTATGACTAATGTATTGTCCTTGATGGAAACCTACTTGATGAAGATGTCAAAAAGATGTGTCTACATGTGACAGAGAGTTTGATCAAAGGCGTATCAATTCAGAGACAGAGAAATCATAAAGATGACTAATGTGTTGAAAGACATAGCAGATTAGAGAAAGAAAAATGATAAATATGAAGTTTGAAGAAGTATACACAAGTTTGGTGAAGCAAAGTAGAGTACACACAAGTTCTATGAAGAAAATTTGAGAATACATAGGTTCTATGAAGAAAAGTAGTGTACACACTCAAGTTTGGTGAAGAAAAGTAGAGTCTACGTGGGTTCTATGAAGCAAAGCCACATACACACACGAATATGAAGAAGGAAAGGTGTGTACAGTTTCCACACTATGGTATTCTAAATACCAAGGGTCCTTACCATGGTATTTCCCTGTGGTATTGAGCCCAACAGTGGATGTTTGTTCCGGTCTAAGAAATCCATCAACTGGAGTATGGTTTTAACCTGTGGTATTGGATAAGTGCTAAGTTATATAAGGATATGAAGATCAAAGTGATAGATGTGTGCAAGTGATGAATATTTTATGAATAATTAGATCTGAAGAAAATATTCACGTAATGGGTTGCTCATGTTTTCTTGATATAAAACTAAGTATGCACCAGAGAATTTGATGTTGGATCAGATCCAATAGATCTGATATGACAATTTTGTTTATGAGTTGATTTGAACAGTGATGATAGTGTTTTGACACATGAATTTTTTGTTTATGTCTAGATCTGGGTATGTCTGAAGTTTTGTGTTTCAATAAAAATTTTGTGTCAGTAATTGCAAATCTATATGCAGGTTTTATAGCTTGAAAATTCCGTATGCACGTGGGTTTGATACTGGTAAGTCATGTATATATTTGGATCTATATGCAGGTTTGTTTCCTGAAAAGTGCCTATACACGTGGACATGCTTTGAGGAAAGTGCGTACATAAAGTAATTTTTTGATGAAAAGGATGTATGATCATTTTAATCAGCCTTGTTTTGTTTATGTTGTTCGTCAATGAAGTCTTGCTTGATGATTTGGGCTTAAACAATGATGTTTTGATTAAGAATTGAATGATTGAATAATGATGAAGATACTTCTTGTTTGTGATTGAATTTCACTGAAGCTTATGTGATTGTTGCAAAATGATGTAGTGGATCTGTGTATGATTTAGTATTTATTTTTGAGTGACAGTGGTTCAACTTTCAAGATTCGGTACTTTAAGATCTGTACGTAGCTATGCTTTATGAAAAGCGCATACACAAGCGGGTTTTCTACTGTAAAGTAGCATATATATTTTGATATATGGTTGATCAAGGTTTGTAGTAACAAAATTTGGTTTTTGTGATGTGTAGTATGTTGATTGGTATTCTGGTTATAGTGATATGATTTTTTTGGTTGTTTAAGTTTGGGTTTCAATTGATTGGCTGAGTTTTGGTTGATTCGGTTGATTCAATGATTGGGTTTTAATTGATGGTTGATTCAATTGGGTCAGAGATTGGTTGTTTCAGTTGAAGTTTGCGTGATTTATTGCAGATATCAATTTCAACTTTGATATTTGGTATTGGGCTTAAATGTTGGTAGTCAATCCAATATGAAAATTTGATGAAATGTGGCCTACAAGTTGTGATGTTTTGTAGCAGGTGAATCCAGTATTAAAATTTATGACATGAGATCTGAGGAGGTGTTGAGGGTTGGAGCCTTCAATGAGGAATTCGAAGCTTTCTTCCAATGGTAGTTGGTAAATCAAATTAGGGGGATGAAGCTCCCTTTTGGTGGGTCTTGGTAAATGAGATCGGGGAGTTGGAGCTCCCTTCCAGTAGGAGCTGGAAAACCAGTGAACTTTGTAGCCTTATGGAGGTGGGTTCTTGTGTGCTGTTATGAGTCTATGCCAGTACAATATTGTAAGAAGCTTTTCTTTATAATAAAAAGAAGATAGAGACGAAAACAATGGTGGTTTTTTCCCACATTGGGTTTCCATCTTAAATCCTGGTGTTCATGTGTGATGATTATGTGTGATAGTTTATTTTTTTCTTACTGCACATGGTAATTATTTATTTAATGTTTAATGAAGTATTGATGCATTGAATCAAGATAAGCAGAAGATGAATTAACTATATATCTATCTATTATCTATATATATATATATATATATATATATATATATATATATATATATATATATATATATATATATATATATATATATATATATATATATATATATATATATATATGTTTTACTGATATATGCTAGTTGTATAAATAGCAGTCGCATACACACGCAGGTTCCCTTCAGTAAAGTCATGTACATAAATTAGGATATGTACATTCGTCAATACAATGGGAAAGAAGAAAAAGAAGAAATAAACTTAAAAGAAGAAGACATCTCAAAGAAACTGTGTCAGTGAAGGTTTTCTATTAGATGGAAGAAAATATTCAGATTCGGAATCACCCTGCTTTGTACTAATCCAGAAAGAAGATGATCAAGAAAAATAATTATTAGGTACTTATTCTTGTTCCACTTGTGATCCATTTCCATGTTCGTGTAATATTGAAGATAGTGAATATGACAATGAATCAACTGAATTTTCTCTTATGGGTAAAAGTGAAATAAATATAATGGCCCTAGAAGCCTCACAGATAAAATTAGAGATCAACAAAATCTATTTCATAGAATGGATTGTACCTACAAAGAAGAGATTATTAGGTTAAAGAATCGGTTGCAAAAGGAAAAAAAAATAAGGAAGAAGTAGAGGGAAAATGAAAATCAATGTCAAAGGTTGTAGGATGAGGTAACATGATTAAGAAATCAAGTGAATGAAAAAGATACAACAACCAGGGAACTTAAACAAAGAACCAGTTACTGTGAAGGAATTGAAGCCGAAATCATTACTCTCAAATCCGACCTTGAAAAGTCAAACAAATGATATGAAGAGACTCTTCAAGTATTGAAGAACAAGGAAACAGGTTTGAGAAGGGATGCATTGAGTTAAGAACTCAATTGGAAAAGACTAGAAGTGAAAAAATAGGTTTATGTAAGTATTCTAGAAAGTAAGTCAGCAAAAAAGGATAAGAAATTGAGATTTCAAGACAGCTCAAATATATTAGACAATATCCTTAGCAATCAAAGGTCTCCCTCCATCAAATCTGGTCTTGGATTTGTTGGAAATGAAAAAGATGAGTCTAGCTCACAATCTTGTGCAAGCAATCATAAAGCTATCAAAGCAAATTCTGAAAAACCAAATAAAGAAGTGAACAATCAATCAATCCAACAACCAAAGAAAGGAATTTTTCAAAGAAAATCATTTTCTCCTAATTATAGAAGTAACAATCACAAGAATGTTTTATCTGTCATAACTTTGGACATGTTGCAGCTAACTGCAGAAGCATATTGTTTTGATCTCAAGCAAACAACCACTTCACAACAAGATCAACTCCTAGACATAAAGGATGGTTTTATGGGTATTTCTTTTATTATAACTCATTTTGGCATAAGGCCATTGATTGCAGGTCTAGTATGCATAACAGAACCAAGAAATGAGATAATTTCTAGCACATGGGTAGAAAGTACAAACAGATTTGGAGAAAGAAGGAACGTCAGTTAGAAATGTAGAGGAGATTGACCCTACTGCAGTCCATTATTTTAAAAGCTTACTTCTCACAGTGATTGCAGAAGTGATGTGAGGTACATGACCTCATAAAGGTAGGAGATGATTAGCAGGTCCTCATGATCATTGATGTATAATCCCAGGGGGAGACATACATGTTTTTTCTTGATGGCGATTCCCATGATTGTTTTGATATTCATGTTGCTTATATTACTGACGATGCATCTGGTGTAGTAATAGTGAATAGATACATATAATATAGGCTTAGGGGGAGTTTTGGTTATCAACTTTCAGTATTTCACTTTATGTACGTGGATCCTAAGAAGATAAGTCATGTATATACGTGAGTTCTAATATGAACAATCGCGTATGTTTTGCTATAATGTAGAAACAGTGAGACAAACTCAGGAAAAGGCCCTGTATGCTTCGGTCAATTATTATTTGGCTTTCATCTTCTGATGGTTGATGGTTATAGTATGTTGATGCTCTTTAGAAGTGGTTTTAGCGTTTATAAGTTATTGATACCTTGATGAAAATTGATTGATGAAGATACTTTAATGTTCTTACTGATATGATATGATCAGATATGACAGTGAACAGTTGGCACAGGTTCAGGGGGGCCATTTTCTATGCTTCTAATAATGCATTGTTGGAATTTTTTTTTTTTTATAATTATGTGGTACACGAATGATGCTTATATTAAGGATGTTATTGAAGATGTTGATGTTGTTGAAGTTGTTGAATGATGCATCATGTTATGTTGCAATCATGGGTTGCCTATGATGAAATCATGGAGGATACTAATATATTTCTTGAGTCACATAGTTGTTATGATGCTACTAATCATATTTATGATGATGGAAGATTATTTTGATGATGCATATGGTACATATGTTATGTTTCTTACATGAGTTCCAGGAGATAAATAGAGCTTCAGTATGTAACCTCATTATTTGATGATGATAAATGTCACTCATTACTTTTACGTTGTTGTCATTATGCCTTCAAAGACGCATAAGTTTCATATGGTGTTGTTATGGATGATGATTCTTATAGTTCTTGGCTCTCACATATACATAATATGATACACATAGTATATTTTCTTAGGATTAGTGCTCTTGATGGTATCAAGGAGATGAGTTACTAAAAAAAAATTATACATGATGGTAAGCTCATGGTTTTGATGACTTTTGTCATTGATAAGAAGCTAGATACATACTACTATCTCTATGTCGTGGGATATAATTGATGGTGAATTATAGATAAGGATCTTATGCATGACTACTTAAGTTTCATGTTGCTGAAATGATGTTGGTGTGGTAGTTCTTCTTGCATGAAAAAATGGGCCAAGAGAATGGTGTTACTGCAAGTTTCATGAATACATGGCTATTAATGCTACTGCTACATCTGCTAAATGATACTTGGAGACGTGGCATACTTAGTCACATATTGATGATGTTAAGGAATGTTGATACTTCTCCCTATCTTAATTTATGATGGTATACTTGGTTCTCATGTATGTTGATTGATGCATGAGTTTCTAATCATGGTTGATACTTATCAAATGTGGGATGCTTGATGATACATGTATGGGGGTTGTTGTGGAAAAAACATGTATTTCTTGCTATGATTATTTGATGAGGATGTTGTTGTTATGGATGATGACTATGGTACTTACACATGTACATGATATGATATGATTATTTCTTCTTGGAGACATGGAAAATGTTTGGTTGATGCATGAAAAACTATGCTTTGATGAACATGGATTAAGGATTTTTCTACTAAGGGAAAAGAGCAAGTTTTCCTTGATGAGGTCATGAGGATGACTTGATAGTATAACTATATATGTTGCATACTTGGTCACAGGTTGATGATATTAAAACTACATTGTCTTGTCTTGTGAAATGATGATGGAAATGTATAGGTTGTTGTTCTTGGTGCTTATGGTGCAGATTGTATATGTTGTATGACAGTTGTTGATGACTATCATGGTATTATTGAGGTAATTTGTCTTGGTTATACATTTCATATCTGTCATTTGATGCAAAGTTCATGTAAATACCTATGATGTAATCATTATAAAATTTCAATCATGTATGGACTATTTTGGTCAAGTCTTTTTGGACATGTGATGTAATTTGTAACCCCATTGTGTTTGGGAGGTTGATGTAATCATGAAGTCAAATATGTAAACCCACTGTGATTAGGTGATTAATGTAAGTTTGAGTCCTTAGTGATAGGAAAATTCATATTCAATTTAGTCATAGAGTCAAGTACTTCATTGTACATCCATTAGAAATTTCGGCATGTGCTCAGGGGGAGCATGGTCAGTATTCAGTACTCAACAGTTTAGATCTACAATGCTCAAGAGAGAAGCCTTCATTCAACATTGATCAGCTCTTTTCCCTTGATGTAAAAGTGGGAGAATAAATTGGTGTTCTAAAATCCTGGTGCTTGGATTGATGTGTTTTACAGCTATCTATAGGTTATGGTGACCAAACACCAAAGTGGTTGCCATCGAGTCCAAAGGGGGAGATTGTTGGCATTATGACTAATGTGTTGTTATTGATAGGAACCTACTTGATGAGTTGTCCATTGATGGAAACCTACTTGATGAAGATGTACACATGATGTGTCTACATGTGACAGCAAGTTTGATCAAAGGCATACCGGTTCAGAGATAGAGAAATGATAAAGATGACTAATTTGTTGAAAGGCATAGCAATTTAGAGACAGAGAAATGATAAAGATGAAGTTTGAAGAAGTGTATACAAGTTTCGTGAAGAAAAGTCAAGTATACACATATTATATGAAGCAAAGTTGAGTATACATAGGTTCTATGAAGCAAAGAAGTCGTCACACTCAGGTTTGATGAAGCAAAGTAGAGTATATGTGGGTTACGTGAAGAAAAGACACATACACACGTGGGTATAAAGAAGGAAAGGCACATACAGTTTCCACGCCATGGTATTCTAAAAACCAACGGTCCTTACCATCGTATTTCCCTGTGGTATTGAACCCAGCAATAGATGTTTTGATCTCATCTAATAAAACCATCAGCTGGAGTATGATTTTGACCTGTGGTATTGGATAAGAGCTAAGCTATATAAGGAGATTATGATCAAAGTGATAAATGTGTGCAAGTGATGAATATTTTATGAATAATTAGATCTAAAGAAAATATGCATGTAATGGGTTGTTAATGTTTTTCTTGATCTGAAACTAAGTATGCACCCGGGAATTTGATGATGGATTAGATCCAATAGATCAGAGATGACAAATTTGTTTATGATTTGATTTGATCAATGATGATAGTGTTTTGACATGTGAATTTCCTATGTATGTCGAGATCTAGGTAAGTCTGAAATTCTGTGTTTTAGTGAATTCTTTGTGTTAGTAATTGCATATCTGTACGTGGGTTTTATAGCCTAAAAGGCATGTACACACGCAGGTTTGATACTGGTAAGTCACATATATATTATGATCTATATACAGGTTTGTTTCCTGAAAAGTGCGTATACATATGCTTTGAGGAAAGTGTGTACATAAAGTAAGGTTTTGATGAAAAGGATGCTTGATCAGTTTAATCAGTCTTGGGGTGTTTCTGTTGTCTATCGATGAAGTCTAGCTTGATGATCTGGGCTTAAAAAATGATGTTTTGATTGAGAATGATGAAGATACTTGTTGTTTATGATTGAAGTTTAGAGAAGGTTCTGTGATTGTTTTAGAATGATGCAGTGGATCCTTTTATGATTCATTATTTATTTTAGAGTGACAGTGGTTTAGTTTTCATGATTCAGTGGTTTAAGATGTGTACACAGGTGTGCTTTATGAAAAGCACATACGCACGTGAGTTTTCTGCTGTAAAGTAGTGTATATATTTTGATATATGATTGATCAGGGTTTTCAGTAACAGAATCTAGTTTATGTGATGTGCAGTATGTTGATTGGTATTTTGGTTATAGTAATTTGACTGTTCTAGTTGTTCAAGTTTGGGTTTATTTGATTGGTTGAGTTTTGGTTGATTCGGTTGGGTTTCAGTTGATGGTTTATTTAGTTGGGTAAGAGATTGATTGTTTCAGTTGAAATTTGACTAATCTATTGCAGAGATCAATTTTGGCTTTCATTATGTTGTTAGTGGGTCTAATTTGAAAATTTGATGGAACGTGGCCTACAAGTTATGATGTTTCGTAGCAGGTGAATCCAGTATGAAAATTTATGAAACGTGGTCCCCAGAGGTGTTGAGGTTTGGAGCCTTCAATGAGGAAGTCAAATATTCCTTCCAGTGGTAGCTGGTAAATTAGATCAGGGGGTTGAAGCTCCCTTCTGGTGGGTATCAGTAAGCGAGATTAGGGGGTTGGAGCTCCCTTCCAATAGGAGTTAGAAAATGATCGAAGGTTGTAGCCTTCTGCAGGTGGGGGGCTTATGTGCTGGGATGAGGCTATGCTAGTACAATATTGTAAAAAGTTTTTATTTATAATAAATAGAAGACAGAGATGATAGCAGTGATGGTTTTTTCCCACATTTGGTTTCCACCTGAAATCCTAGTGTTCATGTGTGATGATTATGTGTGATGGTTTATTTTGTTCTTATTGCACATGGTTACTATTTTTTAATGTTTAATGAAGTGTTGATGCAATGAATCAAGAAACATAGAAGATGAAAAAAACCATTTTACTAGATATACACTAGTTGTATGAATAATAGTCATGCACACACATAGTTTCCCTTCAGTAAAGTCGCATACAAAAATAAAGATATGAAATTTTAAAGTTTAATGGTTTGAAACTATTGATTCACCCCTCCCCCCCCTCTTAGTATTTTTCCCAACATAATGGTGGTATAAAACTTCCTTCCATACTGCAACAAAAATGACCCCATTTATGGCACTTTATGGATATCATCCACCATCCATGACATCATCTTTAAGAGAAAATTCTAAGGTTCAAGAAGTGGAAGATCACATCGAGCATCAACAATAAGTTCTTTAACTCTTAAAGGATAACCTAACTATGTCTTAGAATCAAATGAAACAATAGGCATATCAGCATCACAATGAAAATTCTTTTGATATATGTGATTTGGTATTCTTACTCTACAACTATACAAACAAATGTCTCTCAAGCAAGATAAGAAGGAAAAAAATTTATTACCTAAGTATTATGCTCCTTACAAGGTGTTCCAAAATATTGGTACTATGGCATAACAAATTGGAGCTGCATGCATATACCTGAGTACACCAAGTTTTCCATGTTTCATGCTTAAATAAGGTCATCGATGATAAGCTTCTAGTTCAAACAGTGTTTCCAGAACTTGATGAAGAAGGAAAAAATATATTTGAGCCTGAATAATTCAAGGAAACAAGAACCTGACAGCTATGGAATCGATCAATTTCAGAGTATCTCATTAAGAGGAAGAACTTACCTTCTAAAGATTCAACATGGGAGGATGATAATTTTATGTAAAAACATCCAAAACTACTCAAGCATTGAGGACAACACTTTTTTGAAGGACAGGGGTATGTTAGGTCCCTATAATACTAGTGTAGCCATTTATTATTATTGTTAGTGTAGCCCCCTTATTGTTATTTTTGCACCGACATAGCCCTCATATTGTTATTAATTTTCCCCATAGAAGCCCATTATTGTTATTGTTGTGCCCTTACATTATTATTGTTATGTAGGCTCTGATTGTATTATGACCTGTTAGACTTCTAGATATACAAAGGAGGTCTTTTCATTTGTATCATCAGAAAATTTCTCATTTATGTAATCTAAATGAGGTCTCCCCCTCTAAGAGGATACTTTTTAAGTCGTTGATATATCTTTTTGTGAGCTAGTTGCATAAAAAAGGTTGTATGACTTGCCCAATCAGCAGCCCAGTGAACCCTACAAATTGACTTTTTTGTTGTTCGGAAAAATATTTAGAACACCATAACTTTCTCATATGATGTTGGATTTAGGTGATTCAAGTAGCATTCTAAATAGGATGACGAACACCAATATTTGGCATCGATTTCAGGATATTCTAAGCATTTTATTTTTTAGCCTATTTTTTCTCTTTGAATTAGTAAGCTAGAAGTAGAGTTGTGCATGAGTTGAGTGCTAAGATTTACAATCTAGTTCAATTATTTTTAGTTGAACTTAATTAACTGAGTTCTAGTCATTAGTTAAGTTAGTTGAAGTTCAGTTGAGTAATTATGATTTTTTTTAACTTACTAATCTCCCAGTTAACTTGTCAATCAGGTAAAAATATACCCAGTCATGCATGGAATTCGAATTTCCTAGTTGAGTGGATGGAAAAGGAAAATTTGTATTTATAATTGTATATTTTTTAGTGTACAATGATTTTACACTGAGAAGGTGATTAATTCCCCTTGGATTGGTGCAAAAAAATAAGGAATTGCCCTATTGTTTAGGAACTTAATTCCTCCAGGATTGCACAAGGAAATAGGAGGTTGGTTGAGGCTTGAATTGGGGAAGCGTTGGCCAGAGAAAGTTAGGAAGTAGGAGAACATTTTTATAGTGTAGGGTGTGCTTCAGAGTTGAAGAAAGGCATTGTAATTGTTTATCTTTCTCATATGAATTAATGAAAAGTAGCAGAGGGGGTTTTACTAGTTGGGTTCCCCTGTAAATTATTGTGTTCCTTGTTTTTTTATGGTTGCATGTATTGCAAGTGTTCCTATCGTGTATTTTCCTTTCCACATAATAGTAGAAGAATTTATTTTTTCTTGATTTTAGTTCAAATTCATTAGCCATAGAAAATTCTAGCAATTTCTACATCCATTGGATAGTTTGTCACAATATATTCAATAAAAATAAACTTAAATCTATACTATGAAGGTTAAATTCCTTTAGATTCCAAATTTGTTAATTATTGATTTTTCGTTTATACATGAAATAAATATATAATATATATATATATATATATATATATGGAAAATAGAGAATAAATAAATAAAAGCACACATCAACGACAATGAACCCAACGATTTTCTCTAAGAAACCATTATAGGAGAAAGCCTAGCTCATAGGTGAGGATGCTTTTCTCTCCTTTCTCTCTAAAATGGAAAAATGCAATTTAAAAGGAGAAGGCACTCTCTATGGATTTACCTAAGACCTATTTCCCATTAGTCTATTAAAGGACACTAAGTCCCTCTATTATTCTCTCTCAAGCCCATTGCCAGTTTCTCTACTCTATTATGGAACAAGATACAATAAAATATAATGGAACTACTTCTCCTATTGGGGACCCAATTTTAACATAGCCCGATAATCAATAAGAGGTTGTGTTCGACTCCAACTCTCAATTAAAGATACAAATTTTACCCTTATAGACTCTTATTCATAGTACACATGTGGCTAGCCGCTTTTCCATCATTGGCAGGAGCTAGCATGGCATCCTCTCAAATTATGGTGTTCAATCACAATAGGTCATCTTGCAAGAGCCATAATTTTTGCGTACAAACTCCAATGATGTGATTTTTGCACTGTTGTTTAGGCCTTTGAGTGTAGAATAGCATCATGGGGTTCAACACTTAATCAAGAGAGTTTTGAGCCCAAAAAAATCATTTAGTGCCTCAAAATAACAATGGAAGGTTTTAGACCCCAATTCTAAGACTCGCCACTAAAAATGACCCTACAAGTTGATTCCTCCAATTTTTCCCCTTTGTAAACAACAATATAGGTGAAAATAATATAATGATCCAATCCATATCATCCTACCTAAATTGAGACCCCTTCAAATCCAATTATAGTGGATGAAGAATGTTGTGTTACGAAAGGATATATGCTACTAACAACAAAATATGTAGGAATCACAAGCCTAAAATTCTTATCTTACTTTCATTAGAGAAGAAAATAAGTGGTAATGACATCCTCTTATAATTATTTTTATTCCTTTTATATGTTATCATTAGGATATTACTATAGCGGCTACAACACCCTCCAAAATTTTGGCCTATGCTCAATTTCTGAACCTTCATTGGTCTTGTACGCTGTTTTTGCAAACACTAAGACTCATTTCATGTATCCTTTTGAAGTGTTTTGGTCTCATTTTATACTTAGGAAAAATGTCATAATTTCACATTTAGGCTGTCGTATCAAGTGTAAAATCTCATTTTGGCAGTTTCAAGCCCATCTTTGTGTTTATGAGTTGTCATGACTATGTAAACACTTGTTGCACTCATTCGAAAAGTCTTGAGCACCGTCGCACAAGTGTCGACACTATCATTGTAAAGTGTAGCTTAGGTGTCGCATTTGTCATAACTGGTCATAAAGCAGTCACACATAGGCAGTTTTATTTTTCATGTGTCATGGGTGATCAATTTTATTGAGTCATCAAGTATTCTAAGTGTTAGATCACAATCAAAGCGTTATCACTTCGCATATCAGTTTCATTGGTCGTGCACTTAACCATTTTTAAATAGGCTTCTTGACCCTTCAACTTGACTTCTCTTGACCTTTCTAGACTACATTGCCTAGTTCTGATCCTCTAACAGTGAACTTGACCCTCGAATCTATGCATTGCACAGTTCCTACCCCAGGACTGCTGCAATGCGCAATTGCTGAACCTAAGACCCATCCTTCAACTTCAGAATTACGTAATCCTCTCAGACATCCTAGCCTTAACTATGCATTGTGCAAGAACAAGCCTCAAGATCCCTCCCTAGGATCTTGGAATGTGTAATCCTACAGTGGACTAGCCTCCCTTTCCTCTCAAAACTGCATAGAAATCTCTTGCAGTGGTGATCCCCTTAGGCTAACCCACTAACTACCAAAACTATGCAGAAATTGTCCCTCAGCCCAGCCTGAATTGCGCATTGTGTAGTCTTAGGACTCAAGCCTCAGTCCTGGTTGCTGGAAATGTGCAATGCATAGTCAGAGAGCCCCCCTTTCCAGCACGTTACCCAGTTTCGACTCAATCCATCAACTAGAATGCATCATCATATGCTAGGAGGTTTTTCAGGTTGATGTTGTCTCGTCGTGAGTCAATTGTAGATATAGGTATCTTATCATATGATGGTGATCTGATGTAGAAATGGATTAATACATTCTTGTAACTAAGCATACACACATATCTATCAAGTCAAATCAAAGGGACACCAACTCGCGACCACAACTCAAGACTTGAGATCATTGAATATTTCTATCACCAAGCCATGAGGAGGTGGAAGACAAGAGCATTCTCAAGAAAATAGTATTCACTGTAGCGCTAGTGGCTTGACATTGCCACATCATTCAATCAGTTAATATTAGCAGTTCCATTTCATGTCTTTTCATATTCCACATCATCATTGTGGACCATGTATATTGTATTCATTGTAAAGTGGAAGTCCAAAGGAAACATATATAATATGGAGAGTCATGTAAGATGAAAATTCATAGGAACTCAAATAATCATGAGGGTATTCAAATATACACAGGAAGGGAAGCATCATCCCTTGGTTATATAATCGCTCATTGTGTGAGCAAAGCACTTTTCACCTTGGCTCCTCCTGCAAGGCATTAGAGAGATAAGCTAGTTCTTTTAAGGAGAAAGGAGTGGCTCCAATGCTCCACTGCTGGAGCTACTTATGTTCATTATATACATGTGTCTTGGAACTTTTTATAAATATAAGAAGCCCTCTCGACCAACGAATTCTTCATGCATGGATTATGGATATTTGTAAGAATATTTTGTGAATGTATGTAATTCATGTTTACTTTCATCTATGTTAAAGTAGTTGAACTATTTAGTTATTTTGGCACTAATCTTGTGAGAATGTGTTGTAATTATTATTAACGTTGTCTCATCCTTGTGGACTACTCCACTGGATATTCTACAGACCTTCCTTTACAAATTGGTTTCATGACAGCCTCATCTATGTGGACTATTCCACTTGATGTTGTACGGGTACCTCTTTTTTATGTATGTCTCTATTAGGGTGGTACTAATACCTCTATCTTAGAGGCTCACTTCTCCTCCCTTCCATAGTGAAATAACTTAGACAGACATGCCATTAAACACTCACCAGGCACACCCCCCCTTTCTTTTCAAAGTTTCATGCACACACCTCTCTCTTTATAACAGTTAGATTCAAGGCAAATCCTTAACAATACATGGAAACCTAGTTGATATTCTGGATGGGGATCCTACTCCAAATGGTGTGAGGTCTAATTAGGACTTCACATCGGGCAGACACCCTTGGTTGATGGATTTCCATCACCGTTAATAAAAGGTGCTAGAAGGAGGGCTAGATGATAGGTTGAGCCCATTGAATTGGGGTTGAATCTCTTATCTAAAAATGGCTCATTCTAAAATCTCTCTCTTGGGGTATTTCTCTAATATTTCCATTTATAAATTTTCAATCCCTCATGAGCCCCTATATCACTTGTCTCAGCTAAAGTTTGATGGTGAGGATGGAACACCCAGAACCAAGCACATTTCTAATTTTCTTAAATTGTTTGAATCTTATGAAATCAATGATGAAGAATTTGCTTGCGTTCTTTTCTTCCTCACCCTTAAAGGTCGTGTTAATCGATGGTGTCACACCTTGTTACCTACTTCCATCCATTCCGTTCGTCACTTCCTCGGGGAGCTGCATCAAGCCTTCAGTAGATATAATTACCAAGATGTTCATAAAAGAATCAATCTCTTAAGAATGAAGCCTAATGAATCAGTTGAGGATTTTTCTAATCAATTCCTTCACCTTTACTATGAAATTATGGAAGAAGATCTGAATTTGGATTTCTTGAAACAAGAGTTTGAGTGCTTTGTTCTTATCACTTCAGGTGGTGAACCTGAACCCCCTAGTTGTTCCACTCCCCCAACCCTTGTGAATCATGAGACACCTATGATTTCGGAGGAGGAACCTACTACTCCATTTCTGCATTGTCCTCCTCTTTTTCTAGTCCCAATGTGGGTGCCTATTTGTGATAGCAATAAAGTTAAAAAAAAATCCAAAAATCAAATTCCTAATTTAGCTTCTCATTCTTCTTCTGCTTTTCATGATTCAGATTAAATGGAGGAAAATCTAGAATGGCTCATGAAGCCTATGGTGAAGAATAACTCCTCCACTCCACAAAATGATCTCATTGTTCATAGCTCTAGTATGAATTTATAGTATCCTCTCTCATCTACATGCCATGACCCTTTGTACCATGACCTTCTCGATCAATCTGCTCCACCAACTAGTTTTCCTCACTCTCTTGATTTTCAGGATGCTGGACCAAATTGCAATCAGGTACAAGGTAGTCACATTATGCAGGAAGAGGAGCATGAAGGTGAAGATGCTTTCAATGTTTCTTCTCTTTTCCATAATCTTCCATGTCAAAACATTGCATTTCCATTCTTGGATGATTCTCAATTTCCTAATATCAGTAGATAATCGTATGCAATCAATTCTTTCAATCAGTCTGTAGCCTTGGGAAATAACCATTCTAAAGATGATAACTCTATTGATGTCTACAATCATGAATGTCCAGGCTATCAACCGATCTTTTGGTTTCTCATGAAGATTTTACTTTAGATCTAGAATCTGATTTGCTCAAAGAAGATGTGCTTATCGAAACATCCTCTTCATCTCAAAATTCCTTGTGCTCTACCATATGTGATGCATCTACTTGCAGCATAGATACTCCATGTTCTTCAAGACTGTCATCCAATGATTTAACCTCTCAATGGGCATAACTTGGTGAGATTATCCATGATGCAAACAAAAACAATCAAATCTTTGAGTACTCTTCCTAGCCCTCATCATATCTTCTCTTGCATGAAGATGACTCTTCAAATTAGCTTTCTCATGCAATTTCCCCGAATTTTTAATCTTTGAATATGTGATCAGAAGAATCTTCCACTTGAGTAATTTGGTTGCTAAAGTTGGAAAATCTGGTAAAATCAGTGACATATGTTAGAATTATGATACAGATTTGGCACTATGACATAGGTGTTGTCCTTGATGGCAACTCACACAAATGATAGATCACAGTTCAAGCTCACAGAATGAAGAAAAAGAGGTATACGCAGGTTCCCCATTGACCAAGACACGTGTACACATGGGTTCATAGACCAAAAGGTGCGTATAGCGCACACACACACTTTCACAAAAGGAAAGGCGTGTACATATTGGAAAACTTAGTTTTGGTCCATGGTATTTTGATCCATGGTATTGGTCCAAGGTATCCTGTCCAAAGTGTTGACCCTAGGTATTTGGTCCAAGGTATTGATTCTAAGTGGTTTTGGACCATGGTATTGAGTAAGGCCTAAGACTATAAAAGGAGGAGGAGATCATTAGGCAAAGGTACTCATGAATTGAATATCTAATGAAGAGCAAGATCTAGAATACAGGTTATTGGGTTATGGCGCACAGCTGGATCTGAATCAAGGATGAACTTGAGTGCTTGATGAAGGATAAGTTCTATTGATGGGTCAAGATCTTAAGGCTTGAAGAGAATTATCTTTGTGTGGTTTTGATCTTTTATCTGAATAAATGGTGCATGTTGTAATCTTTAAATATGATGATCTGGGTATAACTGATGTCTGGAATTGTTGTAAAGTTTAAATCATCATTTCGAGATTTGTACGCAGGTTCACTTTAGTAGATGCACGTATACACACTAGTTCTACATATCAAAACATCGTATACGGAGGTTCGCCTTGAGAAAACGATGTATGTACGTAGGTTTGACACACTGAAGTAGCGTATACCTAATAAAATATGCTTTAGCTACTTCTGTTTGGTGTTGGAATGTTCTGGGTTCTAGCTTGGGTTCCTGTTACTGTTACTATATTCTGGTTACAGCATTCTAAGAAACGATTGATTGATTTAGTTTTGGTTTGTGCAAAGGATATTGATTGATGCAGACATATTTGATGTTTGACTGATGATATTGATGGATCCAGCTTGAAAATTTATGAAACATGGTCCTTGGAAGAAAAGAGAAGGTTGTAGCCTTCTGCAAGCTAGCACCTACGTACTAGTAAACACATCAGCTAGTACAAAAGCTAGGGGGTTGTAGCTCCCTTCTAGGAGAAGCTGGAGAATGAGAGAAGGTTGTAGCCTTTTGCAGGTAGAAGCCTGCATACTAGTATAAGACTGCACCAGTACTAAAATTGTAAAAAGAAGTTTCTTATTAAAATAAGATAGAGACGATTGCAGTAGGTGGTTTTCACCCACATTGGGTTTCCACCTTATCTCTTGTGTTCATGTGTGTGATTTTCTGTTATGTTTTTACTGCACCTAGTTACTGTTTATATGGTTCTGATGCACAGATTAAAGATCAACATATGATGAATTAACTAAGTTATAAGTTTGAAGGGTATACGCTAGTTGCCTTAAATACAGTTGTGTATACACCCAAGTTTGATTAATTGAAGTAGCGTATATAAATCTGAAATGAAATATTATTGAATTTCTAATACTGATTCACCCCCCCCTCTCAGTATTATTTCCAACAATTGGTATCAGAGCAGGTCCTTCAGAAGAAGTTTAATCACTTGAAGGAATATCTATCATCATGAGTAACTACGAAAGAGAGGGATCCATTAGACCACCAATATTTGATGGGAACAACTTCGTTTATTGGAAGGTAAGAACCAAAACCTATCTTCAATCTCTTGGAAATGTCTGGGAAATCATGGAAGGAGGATATACATTTCCGTCAGCATTTCCTACAGATACGGTAGGTAAAAAGCAATATGAAACCAATGCCAAGGCCATCAATACATTACTGGGGAGTCTGTCACAATCAGAATTTGTCAAATTTATGCAACTCAAAACCGCCAAAGAAATATGGGACAAGATCGTTCTAAGCTATGAAGGAGACAATCAGATAAAACGTGCAAAACTGCAATCTCTCATAATTCAATATGAAACTCTCAAAATGCACAATGATGAAAGTATAGCTAATTACTTCTTACGGATAGATGAGATTGCTAATTGCATGAAGAACTTGGGTGAAGAGATAAAAGAAGTTACTCTAGTTGAAAAGGTTTTAAGATCATTGTCTACTAAGTTTGAATCAAAAGTTTCTGCCATAGAAGAAAAGCAGGATCTTCAGAGTATCACTATGACACAGCTGCACGGAATCTTAATTGCTTTCGAAATGAGAAAAGGAGGTCCATCAGACATGAAAGAAGTCGCATTAAAAGCTTCAAGAAGAGAAGAACTCAATGACTGAGGACATATTTCAGAAGAAGAGGAAGAAGCAAACTTTGTCAAGAACCTTCAACAGGGTTCTGGAAGATTCAGAGGTAAACTACCGTTCAATTTTTTTGCTTGTGGAAGAGTCGGTCACTATGCTACCAAATGTCCTCACAAAGATAAGCTTGATAAAGGTAAGGAATCAGAAAAATGGAATATAAAACAAAGTGTAAGTAAGAAGAGCTACTATATGCACAAAGATAGTGATGGTTTATCAAATAGTGATGAAGATAATAATGACTATAGACTTCTGATGGCTTTTGAACATGATGATTTCTTGGATGCTTTAGATGAAGATAATATTTATGAAGAAATATCTAAACTCAAAATCAGTCTAGAAGAAAAGAATATGATTATAGATACTCTGACATTCCAACTTGTTGAAAGAGAAAAACACAATGAAAAACTAGAATGTGAAATTGTGGGTCTAAGGAAAGATATTGAGAAAACAAAAGCTCTTAATCTCAGATTTGCTAAAGGATCAGAAACTTTAGATGAAATTATCAAAGTGCAACGTTCTCCTCTGATAAAGACAAGTCTTGGATATACTGAAGAAGCATCTCAAGCACAGAAGCCATCAACCTCCACTAAAAGCTATCTTGATGCAGCAAAGAGTAGTGAACAGTTTGACAATCGTCAGCAAAGGCATAAAGAAATTTACTAAGTAAATCTAGTTCAATCTACTTCAAGAATGAACAAAAGTTACAAACAACCTCAGGCAAATCATACTCAATTTGCTTCAAGAATGAATGTCAATGGAAACTATAATCACCAAGTCAGCAAATTCGATAATCGCAGGAAATTCTTTAATGGCCAATGTTTTTCATGTCATAACTTTAGACACAAAGCTTCTCAATGTGTTGCCTACAAGACCATCATGACTAGAGAAGCACGATCAAAGGAATGTGACAAGGATCATGAAAAGGGCCTACAATAACTTTTTTCTTCTTGAAAATGAAATAGAATGCTCTATCTATAACAACTCCAGTCATGAAGATTCTGAATGCGGGAGTAAATTTTGGGAAACATCTCATAAGGAGCAAACTTCATTGAGTCCCAAAATATGGAGAAAGAAAGAACCACAAACAGAAAGATGTGGTATAGCCTTGTATGCAAAATGACAAGAAAATCAGTGGTACATCAACAATGGATGCTCGAAACACATGACAGGTGATAAAGAAAAACTTCAGTCATACAATGCCTTAGAAAAGGAAAAGAAGGTCTCATTTGGAAATGACACTCCTGCTGTCATAAAAGGTAAAGGTTTTGTTCTCTTAAAAGAAAGGTTAAAGTTGGGAATGTTATGTATGTTGATGGTCTAAAGCATAAGCTATTGAGTGTTAGTCAAATGTGTGATCAAGGAAATGAAGTAGTATATCAATCAAATGGATGTGTTGTTCATGTGCTTGATACAGGAGAAACTGTCATCAAAGGCATAAGAAATCCAAACAACTTATACATACTCAAAGGAGGACAACAACAATGCTATCTAAGCAAAAATGATGAACACTGGCTACGGCACAGAAGATTGGGGCATCGAAGCTTCCCACAAATAAGGAAAGCATGAAAATTCTAGGTTGTTCGTGATCTTCCTGATATCAGCATTCCAAAAAATACAATATGCAAATCATGTCAATTTGGTAAGCAAACCACAGCACATTTCCCTGAGAAGGAAGGATCAGCTAGTAAGCCTCTTGAACTTGTTCATACTGATTTATGTGGTCCATCAAGGAAAAAGTCACCTCATGGAGAAGAATACTTTATATTGTTCATTGACGATTTTTCCAAAATGTGTTGGATAGGACTTATAAAGCATAAATATGAAGCATTTGAAAAGTTCAAAGCCTTCAAAGCTTTGGTTGAAAATGAATTAGATCACAAAATCAAATGCCTCAGATCTGATCGAGGAGGGGAATTTACCTCGGATGAATTCTTCGACTTTTGTGAAGAACATGGAATAAAAAGAGAATTCTCCACCGCAAGAAATCCTCAGCAAAATGGAGTGGTAGAAAGGATGAACAAAACTATTCAACAAATGGCTCGTGCCATGCTAGATGAGTCTAGAACTCCTGCAGCCTTCTGGGGTGAAGCTGCATTTGCTGCAGCCACTATCCTCAACAAAGCAAACATTCAGGTAAACAACACTCAAAATCCACATGAACTTTGGTATGGTAAGGGTCCTACTATAAAATACTTCAAAGTTTTTGGAAGAAAATGTTACATCAAAAGGACTGATGAAAAACTTGGCAAGTTTGAACCTAGAGCAGATGAAGGAATTCTCCTTGGTTACTCTTCTCAAAGTAAAGGATATAAGTGTTATAGTAAAAGACTTGGGAAAATTATTGAAAGTATTGATGTTGTGGTTAATGAAGTAGGCAAAAATCCAAAGCAGGTAAAAACCGAAGAGTCTGAAGAAGATGAGGATTATCCTTCCACATCAAATTAGACTAATTTTGAAGAAGAAGAAACCAATGAAGCACCAGAAGAATAGATAACGATAGAAGAAAAGACTCCATCTAGGGATGTTCAAAAAAATCATCCAGAGACTGAAATTTTGAGACAGAAAGAGGCAGGTGTGTAGACAATAAGAACTATTACAGAAGCTTCAAGCTATCTAGCATTTCTTTCCTCCATCTAACCTCAAAATGTAAATGAAGCATGAAAAGTTGAATGTTGGGTCAAGGCCATGAATGAAGAACTTGAGCAAATTGAAAAGAATAATACTTGGGAATTAGTTCCTAGACCTCATGATAAGAATATCATAGGAACCAAATGGATATTTAAAAACAAGCTAAATGAAAATGGTGAAGTTATTAAAAACAAGGCCAGACTTGTTTTTAAAGGATATTCTCAACAACAAGGTATAGATTTTGAAGAAACTTTTGCACCTGTTGCTAGACTTGAAGCCATAAGAATGTTCCTTGCTCTTTCTAGCTTTCAGAAATTTAAAGTATACCAAATGGATGTAAAATCTACCTTTCTTAATGGAGACTTAGAAGAAGAAGTATATATTGAGCAACGAGATGAATTCATCCTTGGAAGTGATCCAAAACTTGTATGCCGACTCAGAAGGGCTCTCTATGGTCTAAAACAAGATCCAAGGGCTTGGTATTACCATCTCGACAAATACCTCCATCAACAAGGTTTTTCAAAAGGATTAGCTGATAGTAATCTATATACAAAGATTGATAATAATAAATTGCTAATACTTGTAGTGTATGTTGATGACATCATTTTTGGTAGAAATGAAGAAGCCATGAGTCAAAACTTTGCTTTGGTGAGCTCACATATTTTCTCGGCTTACAAGTCCAACAAAATAAAGATGGTATTTTTCTATCACAAAACAAGTATCCCAAGTAGATCTTGAGATTCTAAACCAGTATGTACCCCCATGGTAACAGGATGTAGTCTCAGCTCAAATGATGAATCAACAATAGTACATAAACCAACCTACAGATCCATGATTGGTAGTTTGCTTTATCTAACTGGTACCCGACCAGACATCATGCATGTAGTGGGAATAGTTGGAAGATTCCAGGCAAATCCAAAGGAATCACAACTTCAACCAGTCAAAAGGATCTTCAAATATCTTCAAGGAACTTAGAATTTTGGTTTATGGTATACTAGGGATACAGATCTTACACTTCATGCATATACAGATGCAGATTGGGCAGGAAGCATGGATGACAGAAAAATCGCTAGTGGTGGTGCATTCTATATGGTTTCTAGATTAGTGTCTTGGTTCAGCAAGAAACAAATTTCAATTGCATTATCTACAGCTGAAGAAAAATATGTGGCTACTGCATCTTGCTACACACAGCTCCTTTGGATGATGCAAACATTGCAAGACATTCAGATCACATGTACTCCACCCATATCCATTCTATGTGATAATACAAGTGCAATCGGTATTTCAAAGAATCTAGTCATGCATTCCAAGACCAAGCACATAGCCATAAAATATCATTTTCTATGTGAACAAGTGCTTGAATGAAAGGTAAAATTGGAGTATGTTCCCTCCAAAGAATAGGTTGCTGATATATTCACTAAACCACTACCCAGAGAGACATTTGAATATCTTAAACAGAAGCTGGGAGTAGTTGATGCATCATCTTGCTGTTAAAACTTATCTATTTAAGAGAAAAGTAGTTGTACACGAGTTTCATGAAGCGTATCTGCGTACATACACTGGTGGATACAGTCGCATATATGTTGGTTTGAAGAAAATCAGTGGATGAAAGGAGTCTGATATGGGTCTGATAGTGATCATCTGGCATAGGTTTAAGGGGAGCATATACTTATAGTAATACATTGTTGGCATTATCTTAGAAGAGCTTGGTACAAATTCACAGCTGTTTTTGATTCAAGTGGAACATGTTCAAGGGGAGATCATGGTTGCCGGTCTGGATGGTGATTGACAGATGCTGCTGATGATAGTTGTTGATAACTATCACAATTTTGTTTTAGATATTTGGTCTCTATGTCATGTATATATTTTAATGTCAAGGTCATGAAACAACTTATTTTGTTTCCCCACTATGTATGGGATGGATGATGTAATGTTCTTGTTTTGACATGTATAAACAATTGGTATATCCCAACTTGGTTGGGAGATGGATGTATGTATGAGTCATTGGTGATAAGAAGGTCATTTATGATGTATGTATAGAGTCATGTTCTTCTTTTAGAACATCTTTTTGTAGACCTTGCTTATATTCAGGGGGAGCATGGACTCAATCATGGAGCTCAATCAGCACACTTCAGCATATCAGAGAATTCCGCATGTACTCAGGGGGAGCATAACCCTTTGCCCTTGATGACAAAGGGGGAGAGTGACTTGGGGTTTCCATCAAGTCCAAAGGGGGAGATTGTTGGCATTATGACACAGGTGTTGTCCTTGATGGTAACTCACTCAGATGACAGATCACAGTTCAGACTCACAGAATGAAGAAAAAGAGGTATAAGCAGGTTCCCCATTGACCAAGCCATGTGTACATAGGGTTTGCAGAACAAAAGGCACACATAGTGTACACACACACTTTCATGGAAGGAAAGGCACGTACATATTGGAAAACTCAGTTTTGGTCCGTGGTATTTGGTCCATGGTATTTCTATCCATGGTATTGGTCCAAGGTATCGTGTCCGAAGTGTTGACCCCAGGTATTTGGTCCAAGGTATTGGTTCGAAGTGGTTTTGGTCCATGGTATTGAGTAAGGCCTGACACTATAAAAGGAGGAGAAGATTATTAGGCCAAGTCACTCATGAATTGAATATCTAATGAAGAGAAATATCTAGAATATAGGTTATTGGGTTATGGTGCACAACTAGATCTGAATCAAGGATGAACTTGAGTGCTTGATGAAGGATAAGTTCTATTGATGGGTCAAGATCTTAAGGCTTGAAGATAAGTATCTTTGTGTGGTTTTGATCTTTTATCTGAATAACTGGTGCATGTTGTAATTTGTAAATATGATGATCTGGGTATAATTGATGTTTGGAATTGTTGTAAAGTTTAAATCATTAGATCTATACACAAGTTCACCTTAGCAGAAGCGCGTATACACGCTGGTTCTTCATATCAAAACAACGTATATGCAGGTTCACCTTGAGAAAACGACATATGTACGCAGGTTCGACACAATGAAGTGGCGTATACCTAATAAAATATGCTTTAGCTACTTCTATTTGTTGTTGCAATGTTCTGGGTTCTAGCTTGGGTTCTGGTTACTATAACTGTATTTTGGCTATAGCATTCTGAGAAGTGATTGATTGATTCAGTTTTGGTTGGTGCAAAGAATATTGATTGATGTAGATATATTTGATGTTTGATTGATGTTTTTGATGGATCCAGTCTGAAAATTTATGAAACGTGGTCCTTGGAAGAAAGGAGAAGGTTGTAGCCTTTTGTAGGTTGGCACCTACGTACTAGTAAACATATCAGCTAGTAAAGGAGCTAGGGGGTTGTAGCTCCCTTCGAGGAGAAGTTGGAGAATGAGAGAAGGTTGTAGCCTTCTACAGGTAGAAGCCTGCGTACTGGTATAAGACTGCACTAGTACAAAAATTATAAAAATAAGTTTCTTATTAAAAGAAGATAGAGACGATTGCAGCAGGTGGTTTTCACCCACATTGGGTTTCCACCTTATATCTTGTGTTCATGTGTGTGATTGTATGTATCCTATTTTTACTACACCTGGTTACTGTTTATATGGTTCTGATGCACATATTAAAAATCAACATATGATGAATTAACTAAGTTATAAGTTTGAAGGGTATACGTTAGTTGCTTTAAATATAGTTGCGTATACATGCAAGTTTGATTAACTGAAGTAACATATATAAATCTGAAATGAAAGATTATTGAATTGCTAATACTAATTCACCCCCTTCGCCCCTCTCAGTATTATTTCCAACAACTATTTCCATAAATATCTTGTTGTATGATGAAACAGAAATCAACTCCAACAATAATTAAGACATTCATTGCAAATGAGGAGAGCACTGAGAAAGAAATTTTAACATAGACCAGAAATCGCTAGGCTAAAATGGAAGAATTCATTGAGGAAAAAAAATTAAGAGAAGCAACAAACTCTCTCGAGAAGAAGGCAATGACACCCACAAATGTAATTGAGCACAATAGTTGGGAAAGAATATCCTTGGAGCAGTTGAGGCATATCACTGAGAAATTAAGGAAGATCACTCCACTGAAAATGAAGGAGACTGTTAAGGAATAATCACTAAGCAACAAGAAGGTTAAATTCTTGGAAACAGAACTAGCATGGAATCTGTTAAACAAGAAACTGTGCAACCCATTTTTGTGTGTGAAATAGAGTATTTCTTTTTATTCAATTTCTGCTGCAAAGTGAATGTAATTGAGTAGCATCACTGTTATTTCACTTACTTACTTGAATGTTATAATACAAGTTCAGTGATAAAATCCTAATGTGGAATTTTTTGGCTTCTGTTTAGTGATGTACATTGATTGTGATTGACACTATCCACTGAGATGGGTAGTAAATTTTATTTCTTATCTACCTACAGCAGATTAGTATGCATTTCTGTAGGTTTTTCTTTTTCCAACACCCATCGATTAGTATTAAAGAAGGAAGAACCTGCAGTGAGGCAAATCCAACAAAGGAGGGAGAAAATTTTTTAGGTCTTTCTTTTTTGTCAGTAAAAACCCAACAACACTAGGGTTTGTAGGGTTTCTGATTTTGGGAATGGGAGGGTTTAAGTTTATTGTATGTCTGCTTCTTATGGTTGATCTGTGTTCCTTCATATTGGTTGAATAGAAGCCCCTTGTTTTAAATTATCACAATGGTCCCTTGCTCACGAGTAGTCCTATTGTGGATGTTCATCTGATTTGGTATGGCAGATTGAGCCCTGCTCAGCATTCCATTATGGTAGATTTTGTTTATTCCTTGGAAGCCAGCAAGACTGTTATAGACATATTTGGGCACATCAACCCCAAAATTATATGTCGATAAAATAGGGCTCATCAACCACTAAAAGAGTTGTTTCATACCCTAAAAGAACATAGTCATCTAATTACATCATTCCCCAAAAGTTCCACTTGAGAAACCATCTAGAAATGGCCCAAACTAAACCATACTGACTGTTTCACTCGCAAAGTGCGATGCATACTAAGTGGTAAAATGCTAGGGTGTGATGCGTACTGATTAGGCCTTCTATAGGGTGTGATGGGCGAGGATGGACAAATGTCCGAGACAGTTTGCTAGGTGGTTGCTCATGGAATCTTCTAGAAACTTCTCCTATGCCACTTGCTTCTCTGAATTCGCCCAAGGATGAGTAAGAGATCCAAGAAATCTCCAAGTGGAAACAATTGTAACAAGTGGAATGACACTAATCAAAACCCCATGGATGACTCACACCCTTGCACACATCTATAAATGGATCCCTCATCTAAGAGATCTAGAGGCTGGAATATTGTAAATTGCAAGGAAGTGCTGATAGTTTGTAATTGAGGTAAGAGTATTGTATTGTTGGTGTGATCTTGATATTTCATGAAGTGAAGAGGAATTGAAGCTGGGAGGATGATGTTGGATCAGACAACTGGGTTGTAATTCTCCCCTCTATTAATAAATCTCTTCAAGTTTTCTTCCATATGATTGTGCAATTGTGAATGTTATCATTTGTGAATGCTATCATTTGTTCATTATACATCTAATTCTGTAATTTTTATGTTGTAATAGATCATGATGACAGTTCTTTGTTACTATATTTGTGTAGGTACTCTCCAAGCGGGTTAAGTACGGAGAGGAGTTGCAAGCTCGGTCAAGGGGGAGAGAGAGCAAGCAAGGGATTAAGTGGAAGTTCCAGGTTGGTTCCTTATCTTTCTCTTATCTATTACACATAGAAGAAATTGTTGAATTGCTTTAAACTGTTGTTCTAGGGTAGCTTCCAAACCTAGAGGGTTAGTCATTCGACAAAACACTAGTTTTCCCATAAACAAATTGGCGACTTCGCTAGGGATCGAATAGATGTTTGTTTGTTGTTATCGTTTGTTTCATAAACTATAGACAGAGCCTGAAGTCAGCCAGGTAGCCTTCAAACTGCTCTTGTTCTGCAATTGCATAATAGATGAATGCTGCTTTAGTCAATCTCTGGTTTAGTTTATGAATTAAACATTTGAGATACAATCACATCTACATCCCCTTTTGGTAGCCCAGTAACCTCTCAAGACATTCCCCTATACTTTACTCTTTACTGTCCATCGAAGCTCAACTCAACTCATTGAAAACAACTGCACATTTGAGCCAAAACCCATTTCAGTTGCGCTCCCTAGCCCATCACACTGTCTGTCACTGTAACCCAGTATGTATCGCACCTCCCGAGTGTAGAAAGTGCGATGCATCCCTGTTTCTGTGAAGCCCAGGTGTGATGACTGATTGAACCTTTTTCCATTCTAGAAATTGGGGGGTTTTGACCTTGTTTTCAGTTTTGTTTAGGTGTTTTGCTGCTTATGAACAATGCCTCCTTACTGAAGCCTACTTGCGCCACATAGATTAGCCTCCATTAGATTAGGAATAGTAGATGTTTTTGTATATTTGTTCATCATTTACAATCCCTTGTCAAAAAGTTGCTTAAATCGATCTATCACTTTGGTACAAAAAGTGTCGTAATTGTTGTTTTGTGTCGAAAAGAGAAGTGTCGTCAATTATTCCTTCCTTTGATAGTTGATTGAACTTTACTTCATGTATTTGGTTTGATTTGTTTTTATTCAAAGTGTAGAAAGCATTTTTATTCAAAATTAAAAAGTGTCATGAAGTCTTCCTTTCTCTTTTCAAGAAGAAATTGTCGAAAATGTCGCTTTGAGTAAAATATTTCAGATCTTTGCTGCATTTAATTTTCCTTTTTGGCATTTTTCACATTAAGGAGAACGAAAACAAACACATGCATTTTCATTTAGCATTTTTTTGTTTGTGTGAAAAAATAATTTAGGAAAATGCACTAGTGTGTGCTCTTTGCTCTTTGTTTGAAAGAATTGTAATCTTCTTTCCCTAGTAGCTAGGATTTTCATTTCCCAAAATAAACAAAGATTGTTTATCATTGTAGATTGCATTTTAGGAATTTCAAAATCATCATCATGTGGTGAACCATTGAAAGGAAAACTCTAAGCAAGATCAACTTTAAAATAAATTCCAATGAACCTAACAACGCTTTGGAACTTAACGCAACATATCTAGAGGTCTAGGCTAGAGACGTGTTCCGGCATCATTAAAACTAGTGGCTATCGTTTTCATCGAAGGTTGGGTGATTCCTCCTCCTTGATATGACAAGTACTAGGGCAGACTTGTGCTCCCCGTACCGTCGAGTATATGTTGGAAGACCACAATAGGTTTATATCCTTTATCCGTAGGAAGCTAAGTCTATCACCTTATTGGTCGCAATGCACCGTACACAACATTAAGGAAGATTGACTACCGTACATAAGTCCTTGGTAATTTCTCTTTAATTTATCACCAAGGTGTATATTGTAGTTTTGTGATTGGTTTGGTAATCCCTCTGTCTAGATTTTCCAGAGTAGTCACTTTCGTTTCTTTTTGACTTTTTAAAAGAAAAGGTCCATCCGAGAACTTATCACTTCAGGTTCATTAAAAATCGAAGGAGACTAGAGTCATCTTTAGCTTTTTCTCGACTCTTAAAAACTGAAAAAGCAAAGTTGTGTCAAAGCATCATTAAAATTAATTGAATTCAGAATAACATCCTTAGTTGGTCTTAGGTTGAGACATATGGTGACGAATTCGGAGTCCACTGATCAAGGAATCCCTTTTGAGGGGAATCCTAGTCCTTCTCCTTCTTGGGGGAATATTGGTGCTGCTTATATGGCCACATTGTCCCTTTTAGGAATTACCATTGGACTGCCAGTATGGCTGTTTTCAACCTCCGTGGTTCAAAATGCCATGATTTCCCCGCAATCAAGTACACCCCCAGTTGATCATGAATTTGACCCTTCTCCTTATTCCTCGTTTGTTTCTCCCTCCCCTTCTTCCTCTTCGCTTGGTGAAAGTAGTGATACTACTAACCAGGTGGCTGAGAAGAAGAAGAAAGCAAAGGAGAAGAAGACGAAGCCAATTCAGCAAGGGGGCAACCAAGCAACCATTTCTTTGAAGGCATCATCTGGCGAAAATCCGCACATTAAATTTTCCAAACCCAAATTTCCATGCATAATTTGTACGGGAGACCACTTTCATCGAGATTGTCCTTGCTTTCCTTGGATCTTGAAAGAATGGTCTCCCCGTTCACACCATCCCGTGTCATCAACTTTTGGAGATCATGTTGGTAACACACCATCAACTGGTGACAATAAAGTTCATGGATAGAAGGGAAAGGTCAAAATTCCATGTAGGTTATGTGAAGGTAATCATTTCCTGCACCATTGTCCTTTTTTGGATGAAGCAAAAAGAGTATTGGATAATCGTCCTGCCTCACTACATCGACTTCCATCTAGTTACAAGAAACTCTCCCTAAGTCCTTCTCTAGTTGAAAAACCAACTGACTTAAATCAATAGTCAGTTGAAACCACTCTCTCTTAAAGTGAATCTTATGAGTCTATACCCGACCAAAGTCAATAGGTCGAGGTAAAAATTGACCCGGTTTCACCTTCAGATAATCGTACCTTTCCCGAAGAGAGTGGAAATGATATCGTTCAAGTTCTTTATGTTACTTCGGATTCTAACAAACTTGGGGACAATCCACCTGTCCATTCTAGATAGGAGGAAAACCTCCCAGTTCTTGTAACTCAAGGGGTTAATTCCCCCATTTCTTTGGTACCCCCTCCAAGTAATCTAATCACATCCTTTGATTGGAATCGACTGGCAAGATCCCCCCTTCCTTCTTATGTACCTTTTCGGATCATAGTACAAGTTTGTAAAATGATCATGTCTGGCACTATCATAGATGAAGGTGCATCAATGAGTATCCTTTCCTCAATTGCTTGAAAAGAACTTGGTTCACCATCGCTTATGCCTGTTACACAAAATTTGTTAGGCTTTAACAAAGGAACCAGTCAACCATTAGGGATCCTTCCTAAGTTACAGATCACTTTGGGAGGAAAAACCATTCATCTGAACGTGATGATATCCCCAGGACCTTTAGATTACAATTTACTTCTTGGGCATGACTATGTTTATAACATGGAATCTATTGTTTCAACACTCTTCCGAGTGATATGTTTCCCGCATGAAGGCAAGATTGTCACCATTGACCAGCTTTCATTTCCCGATTCAAGCATAGCTCCAAGTCAATCATCATCCCTAAATGGTCCATTTACATCAACAGTGTCACATGAATCTTCATTCCGTCCACTTGATAACCACAAGTAATCTAGTGAATGTAATGAAGCTTGGGGGGCATGCACCTAGTTGTAAAGCTGAGTTTCCTTGTAGGTTATGTGATTGGTCTGACACACCATTCACCTTTGTCTATTCTGGACAAAACCAAAGAGGTGTTTCGTCTATTCTAGACGAAACCATCTTACCTCACCACAGTGATTCCCATTTGGTTACAAGAGACTCTCCCTTTCTTCATGCTAGGGGCATGCAAACCAACTCAAGCATAGTTCCCTAATGGTTCAAGCTTGTCAAAAAATGAACCCATTTTCAATTTTTAGTTTTGTCATTTTGAGCTTGTGTAAAAATAAAACTGAATCCAAGAATAGTTCCCCCATGGTTCAATCTTGTCAAAAAATGAACCCACCTTAAAAAATTAACCTCTGTGATTGCTATTCTATCAGCCTTTTGAGCCTTGGTTGTGTACCTCCCATCACCTCCATCCCTTTGGCCGCTCATACGCTTTCACTTGGTTGTTTTACCCTTTTTGAGGAATAGTTGCGATGAGCAGCCTTATTAGCTAGCCTCTTCACAGAATTCACCATGTTTTTACAAGTTCCAAATTCACTGGAACCAGTTGCTACCCTAGACACCACTCGTTCCTCAAAATTTTCAGTCTCCTTTAAACCCTTTTCAGACTCGTTAAATATGAAAAGATTGTCGAGCATCGGCCTTTCCAGCTCGTTAAAGTGATTGGAAATCTCATCCCTCTTGTATGATTTTATACTTTTTCGGACTCAAGGGATTATCTTACAAAAAAGTTGAGCACTTGTCTTTTTCGGCTCATTAAAGTGATCGGAAAAGTCATCCCTTTTGTATTATTTTATCCTTTTTCAGGCTTAAGGGATTATTTACGACAAAGAACTATGGATTTTTCTTTTCATCCATTTTCAAACTCTCTAAACATGAAAAGGACTGAGTTATCCTTGTCATTAAACTCGTTAAAACAATAGCGACAAACTTGTCCATTCTAGACAAGACGAAGTTTCACTGTCACTAGACTCATTAAAACATACTGAAAGGTTTTCCCAAAGGGCGAATTATAGAACAAGCATATGTTATCCTCCTCAAGCTTGACAAAAATAAAGACGTACTGGTCAACAATGATTGGGGAAAAAGGGAAGAAACTCGAAGAATTTATGGTAGCAGGTTGCTCTTGAACATGACACTTTCACTTCATCTCCATTATTGAGTTGGGTTGGGTTATTCCATTCACCGATCATCTCACCATTGGTAGTTCATACCATCCATCTTTTGGGGTTAATGCTACCAACCCATCTCAGTGTCACTGACATGTTTAAGAGAAGTCATTCAGTTGAGAAGCCACCATCCAGTTAATGTCTCATCCACTGCAATACCTCCAACCTTCATTTTTTCATGACTGCTATTCCTAAACCTTGTGTTGTCAGTTCATTTTGACCTCCAGAAATCATTTGCTTCATTTTGTGTCGTAGAAGTGGGATACATCAAGGCCCTCCTATGACAAGTCACTTCTTGTCGACATCAGCTCATTATCCAAGAAGTTGACTTAGAAACACCCCTTTTAGTACTTTGAAGCTTGCATACATCAATGGCAATTTTCTCGCTTCCGCCGACAGGTTGACATCAATGGCCTTCAACCGAAAGGTTTTGCATGGTGTTCGACATTGGATCGTATATTCACACCACATGAATTGTACTATATTACCTTGAGGGTCATTATCATTATTAGTGATTCCTCTCGCATCTGTTAACAGCTTACATCATTAGCTGGTAATCACACGATGTCTTTCCATGTTCGACTTCAGAACATCTCTTCACATGGATTGACCTATACATCGGGCAAAGGTTGAACGCATTTGAAGACCCTAGATCTAGTTTCATCCATCTGGGCTGTGATATATTTAGTGATATAAAAACATCAAATGTACAAAGGCGCTGCACAGATGGTCACCCGAACCATGGATGATGACTCTACATCTGAAGAATCACCAGTCTACATCTACAGATGACTATCTGATCTATGTACATGAAATGAATTTATAAAGTTGAGCATGGGAATGCCTACCTCAACTAGATCATGAAAATTATATTATGATGACGTATTGTATTGTAACTTATGCAGGTCACCTTCCAGTTCGAAACTTCGGATCCTCATGATAAAGCATTTCACCCAACATCAATATTTACGACTACATGCTTTAGGGAGAAATTGTTATAGACATATTTGGGCAGTTCAAACCCAAAGTTATATGTCGATAAAATAGGGCTCATCAACCACTAGAAGAGTTGTTTCATACCCTAAAAGAACATAGTCATCTGATTACAACATTCCCCAAAAGTTCCACCTGATAAACCATCCAGAAATGGCCCAAACTAAACCATAGTGACTGCTCCACTAGAAAAGGGTGATGCATACTAAGTGGTACACTGCCAGGGTGTGATGCATACTGATTAGGCCTTCAATAGGGCGTGATGGGCGAGGATGGACAAATGTCTGAGACAGTTTGCTAGGTGGTTGCTCATGGAATCTTTTAGAAACTTCTCCTATGCCACTTGCCTCTCTGAATTCGCCCAGGGATGAGTAAGAGATCTAAGAAATCTCCAAGTGGAAGCAATTGTAACAAGTGGAATGACACTAATCAAAACCCCATGGATGACTCACACCCTTGCACACATCTATAAATGGATCCCTCATCTAAGAGATCTAGAGGCGGGAATATTGTAAATTGTAAGGAAGTGCTGATAATTTGTAATTGAGGAAAGAGTATTGTATTGTTGGTGTGATCTTGCTATTTCATGAGGTGAAGAGGGATTGAAGCTGGGAGTATGATGCTGGATTAGACAACTGGGTTCTAATTCTCCCTTCGATTAATAAATTTCTTCAAGTTTTCTTCCATATGATTGTGTAATTGTGAATGTTATCATTTGTGAATGCTATCATTCGTTCATTTGTTTAGGTTTTTCATTTTTCGGCACCCATCAATTGATATTAAAGCAGGAAGAACCTGCAGTGAGGAAAATCCAACAAAGCAAATCTTTTTCTCCCTCCTTTGTTGCAAATCCAACAAAGGAGATTTAGGGGAGAGAAGCAACTCCAGGATGAGAACTGGTAAGATGATGTCCATAATCCAATTGCGAAAAGAGAAAAAACATGGTATGTGGAGGAGCGGACATGAATTTGAGAAGCATATATTGAAGAAATGCAAACCTTACGAAGATGTCGAGAACAATTATTACAACACTGAAACCATAGAAATATCCCAACTGAGAAAAATTATAACCAAAGTAAATGATGGAAGTGAACATGAAGGGCAACAAGGAACCATGAGAGAAGAACTAGAGGACTCTCTTTTAAAGTTAAAATGTGATAGAAAACTTCAGGTTGCTAACTCCATTGTCTATCTAGTGAAAGATCAGTTGTTTATATAGATAGTCCAGAAAGGCCCATCATATATTATATACTATTATAATAATATATATTATATTATATATATATTGTTATGTATATAGTATATATTATATTATATTATAGTATATATATACCATTGCGAGAGAGCTTAAAGACTAGAAATTAGGATCAGGACATAAGAACGTCAATTGGAGCCCTATGAAGTTGGTGGGTTAATTTGGCAGCCTTCATCAGAAAATTTCTTCCACATTACAGGTCAGCACCATAGAAGGTGGAATAAAACAAAAATAACCTGAGACATATGAGGATCATTATTTGAGGGAATGATTATCTACTAACACTATGGAATCGTTAGTTATGGATCCAGTGTTGAGGGACTAAGTCCCCTAGGGCTTTGGGTCAACACCCTAGCAGAGCGAGGGGTTATCTATAGTAAAAGACAAGCATTCCACGCAGTCATGATACTTAAATAAGTAAACTATGCAAAGAGAGGTGCACCTGGGGGTCGTTCGTTCGGGTAGATCCAACCAGAGTCCAAACCCTCTTGAAGTTCCTCTCGATCCTTGAACTTGCAAAACGACCAATTCAAAGAAGCATAACAATATATGGACAAAGAATCATATAGAAATCAACTTCATAACCTATTGAAAGATGGTTAATTATACATTGAAACAATTATTCATATGTAAACCATAACAATAACATCATATACATGAAGAAGTTTGATTTTGGGAACAAGACAAAGGTTTCTTTTATTGTAGATAACTAAAACAAAGCAAGGAATTATATCACCTAAATCTTCCTCTTGTTGGCTCCAAGCGGAACCGTCCTCTGGGTCTGTCCAATCTCAAGTCTTGAAAACGCTCCTTCCATTACTCACACAAGGATATCCCAACTAGTGAAATGACATCAAAACTCAAGGAAACAAGGGTTTCCTGTAGTGGGGGAAGTGTTGGAAGCACAAGTATCTTTAGACTTGATCAGGGATAATCTCAGCAGAGTAATTCTCTCTCTTCTTTCCTTCTTAAGGCCTTCCCATTGATGCCTTTTTATACTTCTCCCAAAGTAGTTTTTTAGTTGGGAATTCGTTGGGAACAGTTGAGGCCACGGGCACTAATAGGTAATCAACAGGTAAAACCCATTATCTCTGCCCAAAATTAAGGAGATTTAATTTTTTTAAGTGTTTTAAGACATATAAGTGGGTTGGGTATACACTGACCCACATTCACACGCATTTAGCTCAGGGCAATGTAGCGTACAGGGAGTAAAACACTGTTTTTTAAGTATTTGGACCAAGTCTAGAAGGAGGGGTTTCCCTAGGCCATAAATGCAGCATCAAAAATATCAAGGGTGAGATTTGGAGCTATAACAGATGCCCCCTAATATATGAGGTCAGAAGGGGTACATGATGGCTGAAATGTATTAAGTACATGGAAAGGAAACCTGCCAAAAACTGAGAAGGACTTCACTGGATTTCAACCTACCAAGCCACAAAAGGAGATCAGAAAGAAACACTGTCTGAGGTAGGCATACCCATGCTCAGAGAAAGTAAAGCATGTCCGCACATCAAGCACAAGCGGATCCACTAAGTATACAAGTATAGGAGACTGGAAATACATAATGGATCATCTGATCACGATCAAACAAGTACATGTCTGAATATCACATATAAGGAGATCAATGAAGCTGAAAGATGAAGTTGATCAAGGATGTCAAAAACTAGTCCCAATAGTACCAAATGAACATGATGGAATGAGATGATACTACATTGCAAACTCGAGTGCCAGCATATAAAATGTCGCCATGAATGACTGCAACATATAAGGTGGAAAGGTATCAACTAGCAACAACAGGAGCAACTGTCAAGTGAACCAATGAATGTTGATGCAACTCGAGGTCTTCACCGACCACTGTGGTACATTTCTACACAATGGGGATGAACGAGCTGAATTCGATCATGTGTGAAATCATTTGATTATCAGTCATTGATGTATACCATTAACAAATGTGAGACTACTCACCGATAATGATAATGAGAGTCAAGGTACCTAGTACAATTTAATAAGTGTGAATAGATGATCTGAAGTCAAACACATGGAAGAATCTATTGATCAGGAGACGATGATGGTTTCCCACTGTCGATAGTGAAGGATCTGCCACTGATGACTACAAACCCCAAAGTACTGCCAAATGGACTCTATACCTTTGCCCCAGAGAAATGAGTTGTAGTTGATAGGGAAAGATCTGCTAGAAGGAAGGCATTAAGGCATCTTCATCAATCTAGTGCGAGTGTAACCCGTAGGCCAATAATGTGGAAGGAATACGACAAAAAATATGTAGTAACCCAACCAAAGCACATTTCCAGAGTACACAAGATGTAGCTAGTGCACACTAGAAACCCTCTGAACCAACCAATAATGAAAGCTGACACAAAGGTGAGGTATCCACCAATAGGGTCAAATGGAAACCAAGGTATTGCACGAATCCCAATGTGTGATAATGTAAGCTGATGTCGAACAAAAGGAAAACCACTCAGTCAAATACCCATGATACTGATCGATGCTGAGCACAAGGTGACCTATCAATAATGAAAGTAGGGCCAGGGTGCAGCTCTAGGCCTATCCCTAGAGCAGGATGTCGTCATCGATAAGGAAAAGACCCTCTAGCAAGAAGTCAATGGAGACCTTCTCAAATGGCATGAGTAAAGGACCAAGATAACTGATGTGATGATAGACAAGATACAAAGAACCAGGGATGGCTGACTGAAAAATAGCTCAAGGGACACCGCAGAGAGGCCGACTTAGGCTTACTTCCCTTGAACAAAAGCACGACTCAAATGACGACTATGTGGTAGCATATGATACTCTGTATAACCTCGTCATGTAGGAGGCACGAACGAACTCTCCATATGATTAGAGTAGATAACCAATTGAAGGAGAACTGACTCAATAACGAGGTTAAGGCATACCTAAGTCAAACTAAATCCTACCCAAATGGAGGAGAGACTTTCTTTTGAGTGCTTTGTTCAAGGGTGACAGGACTAACTCTAGCTACCAAAAATAAATTGAAATGTTGTCCTGTTCCCGCTCTTTTTGGAATATATAATTTTTTTTGTCTTTTTCTTTAAGCTAGAAAAAGAATAAAGAATGCTATAGTACAGTGGAAAGAACAAGTGTCGATGAAGCAGATGATCTAGTTCCGAGGATTGGAACAATCCTATGCTCAATGCAGGGAGGCAAAAACTGGTCAAAGACACTCAAAGGTATGTTCCTTCCACGGGTCATAGTGTGTCAAGTTGTACAAGCTAAGGGATTGCAAGTTTGATTTTGTAGATTCCTTGGTCAAAAGTTGGCTTAAACATGAGTCCAAGTGAAGCTGGCTAAATGCCAAAAGGTGCAAATAGTCAATATGCAATGCATTAGTACAACTCAACACAAAGGAGCCTCTAGGGTGTAAGGCCAGAACGAAGCGAAGAAGCAAAGAGGAATGAGTCTTTAGCGCATAAGTCATGGCGGGACTACAGAGGACTCCTGAGCCTACTCAGTGAAGCAGCATGGGCAACCAATGTCAGTGAGGTGCTAACTATGATGCCCATGAAAAGGATGGCTCTACCATCATGTCATGATTTAAAAAATCAATGAGTGAAGATGGTTTACGAACCTTACCACAATGGGATCAACGCTATGACAAGTATATCGGGATATGAAGGTTAGTTATGCAAAATGCAATGGAAGAATGGCTTCCCTAACCTATATGCCAGTAAGTAAAATGATACTTGCCATGATGGGTCTTCAATCATGGAACTGACTTAAAATCTTCGAAGAAACGTCCAAAAAGTCCTGAAAAAACAACCTATCCTTGACAATTCAAGCTCCCAAGTTAAAAGATACATGAGAGGGAAAAAATAAAATTTTGAAATTTTTTTGACATTTTCAAAGTCTATAAAATAACCTTTTGACTCACCATTGTTACCGTTTGAGTTGCGAGCACAAGGAGTGGATAAAAAGAAGTAAGCTTGCCTTTTATTGAATTCGACCATTCAAAACTTCTCAAAATCATCAGGTAACCCCCAAACTTGGCTTGCATTAATTTATGATTGTTTTTAATAATTTTAATTAAGGTTTCACCATTGAATTTATGTCAAAAAAATTTATCGCGACATGTACGTGGGTTGGCTATATGAAACCTGCATATATGCAGGCCCTAGACGCAACTGAGTATAAAGTAGACCCACGTATATGCCATTTTGATTTCAAAACAAAAAACTAATGGTCCAAACTTGTTTTTTTCTTAGGATGACAATCACCTAGAGGGAAAGGGAGTGTGCCATTGTTGATGATGAGGTTATGAATGATCAACATGCCTTGGATGCCTTGAGAGGATGCAATTTTCTAAAAATTTTCAAAATGCTAAATATGAAGGAAAATATCCACTTGCTCAAAATGCTCATTCAGTACTAGAGTATCGAGGACGATTAATTCATGATTGATCAGATGCCATTGAGGATAGAGATTAAAGATATCTATTTTATCACAGGCCTTTCCCGAAGGGGAGAGGTAGTACATTCTACGAGCTGTTCACGAGATAGCCTTTCTATAGAGGACTATGTGCATATATAGTGCCCGAGCCATCCAGAAAAGATTGGAAGCCAAATTCAGTCAAGCATGTAGAGAGTTTGTCATTAAGAATCATCCTGTTCACTATATCCAGAGTGAATGGATCAAAATCCTTACACCAGGTTTCACGACTTGCCATGAGCTTGGCTGTAGATTGTCTCACCACAGTATTTGATTGGTGTACACCTCTTCTCACCAACTTGAAGAGCTAGCTATCATCTATCAAAAAAGGCCAAACCAAAAAGTTTGGTTATGGGATTATTCTGTGCTCCTTTTTCGAGAAGGTCCCAGCGCTACGCCCTAAAGTACTAGTTCCGATCTGTAGCCCATGAGATCCACAGATGGGTAGGTGGGCTGATTTGATGAAAAGCCTAGGAGGTGGGGACGTACCGCGGACAACTTGTGATGACGATTTCTTCTTCTGGTGGGAGCAGCAAACCATTGCAGTGGATGATTACCCCTATGTTGGCTCAGACTTCCAGGGAGATCCTAATCTAGCATTACCACCAAGCATGGCACGGGGAGATAAAGGTAAAAAATATTTTATTGATTTTATGACTTTTATGATTTTTCAAATATGAAAATGAACTTAAAGATATTTTTGATGGGATTCAAATGACTAATGTAATGATCATATTCTAGACATTGGGCCAGTATGACCAGATGGTTTCCCATGGCATGGACATCGCGGCCAAGGTACCGAAGAGGTGGCTGTTGATATAGAGCGGGTCCCATACAGAGTTCAGTGGAACTTGGTGACATTGACTCACCGAGTACTGATGGTGGCGGTAGAGGATCTCCCTAAGGAGATGCAGTGTTGCGTGGTTGGAATGCCACGAGACTGGGTTTGGACTCTTAGGCATGTGGCTAATGCTATAGTCACATACTTGGATGCTCATCCTGAGCTGGGTCATAGATAGTCTGGACATGATTATGGGCATTTTAGTCCCAATTTTTGCATATTATTTTGGACACACTTATGTACACACGAGCGATTTTATGATATATATCTATATATACAATTCCGACTTTTGATGTTTGATTTTATCGTGATGAATGAATGATGTGCCAATCTAAAGCTTGATTAGCAATAGAATCTGCTAATGAATCATTAGATCGTGGAATGTGAAAATAAGTAATAAAAAAAATGATCTTTGCAACACCCTCACTCTCAAATATTGGCGATATAAACATGGATCCCTAACCTGATAAATGTTATTTAATTGAGACACTATCAGTCATGAATCAAGATACACTACTAACGAATCAATTCCATAAGAAATAGCTTCAAATAGTAGATTAATAATGGTAGTATACTCAGCCATATTATTTGATGCAGTACCAATGCATACTCCCCTTGACACCATCAATTGACTAGTTGGATAGTAGATCACCCAAGCTGCAGGAGCGAGGTTTTGAGTGTGCTGACTAGCACCATTGGCGAATCCAAAATAGACCAAGTCATCCATCAACACCTGCCAAAACAGATCAAAGAATGTCGATATCATGAAAACTCCCAATATGATATGTACAAAAATACAAAATATAAAAAGAAGCCATTGCTCGACCGAAACCTAAGAAAAGTACTTCTTGAGGTAGAGCCCATTTCGGGGCTCCGCCAACTTGTTCCCTTCAAAATCGACTAATTCATAAGCCCCTTTTTCATAAGGACAAGGTCACCTTCAGAAAAGACTCAAGGATGAACAACTCTATCGTACTGAGTTTTAACCCTTTTCTTATGAGCCTCATTGATTGTCGCGGCATCTCGACGCTGCTCATCGAGATGTTCCAAATGAAGGAGGCACTCTTTGAGATTAGAGGTCTCTGGAAGGAGATCAACAGCTAACTTAAGAGATGGAATTTCACATTCAACAGGAAAGATAGATTCTAGACCATAAACTAACTGAAAAGGTGTAAAACCAGTAGTAGTTTTTACCAAAGTTCGGTACGTCCAGAGAGCCGAATATAACATGAGATGCCAATTGGAGTGAGTTTTTTCAATTGTCCTTTGCAGGATCATCTTGAGGGACTTATTCACAGCTTCTACTTAGCCATTGGCTTGAGGATAGTACGGAAACGAATGCTCCTGCCAGAAGCCCCATTTAAGAGCCAATTCAGACATCAATTGGTTCTGGAAATAACTGCCATGATCAGTGCTAATCTCTCTTGGGCTACTGAATCATGAAATAATCTGATTGAAGAGGAACAATGCCGTTGTTTCACTATCGTTTTTATAAGTGGGCATGGCTTCAGCCCACTTTGTAAAGTAGTCTATGGCCACAATAATGTACTTGTGATTCGTTGCTGAAGGTGGATTACAAGTAGTAAAATCAATACCCCACTTTGTAAAAGGACCGATAGTGACAACAGGGAAAAGAGGAGTTGGATGCACGTGCATCTTCTGAGTACAGACTTGAAAAGGGTAGCAATGTTTCACCACTTCAATACAATCTTTGAAAAGCGAAGGCCAAAAGTATCCCGCATGTAAGATTTTCTGTGTTGTAGCAAGCCCTAAAAGATGACCACCACAAGCTCCACTATGGCAATCATTAAGCATAGACTTTGCTTCCTTTAAGGTTAAACAACACCTAAGGATCGAATCAACCCCTTGGCGATATAATGTATCACCAATGATCACATAGTTCTTAGCCAGCTGACGTAATTTTCGACGTTCATCCTTAGAGGCAGTAGGAGGAAACTTCGAAGTCTGGAGATAGATTATGATATCTCCATACTAGGGATCTTGTGAAGAGATGAGGAACAGATGTTTGTCGGGAAAACTTTCCTCATAAATAGTATCCTCTCCACAAGGCAACTCGAAAATTAATCCTGTGAAAACCAATGATTTCTTAGACTTGGCCAACAAGAACTCGAGATCGAATTCTTTTAAAATAATAATCCATTGATTGCATTTGCCCCCAATCACTCGCCTACTGAGGACAAATTGGAAAGGATTGACCGCTGCTAAGACAAATGTTTTGTATAGTAGAATGTAATGGTGAAGCCACTGGATAGCATGGACAGCTGCCAAGGCTAATTTCTCAACCAGAGAATAGCATAATTCAAGGCCTACCAAGCCTTGACTCAAGTAGTAAATGACATGCTCCGTGAGAGCATCATCTTCTTGAACCAGAACCATACCTATGGTTGATTTTGCAGCTACAAGATACAAAAGGAAATATCTACCATAATTCAGTGGACTCAAAAGTGGGACAGAGATCAATGCCTGCTTCAACGCATCAAAATATCATTGGGCAAAGTCATCCCATAGAATTGGAACTCCTTTCCTAAGCAAACGCATAAACCCTTTAGTTATCTCAACATAGTTCGCTCTAAACTATCTCAAGAAATTTTCCTTCCCCTAAAGACTTTGAAGTTGTTAGATGGAAGATGGGGGAGGCAACTGAACTATTGCCTCCAGCTTGAAGGGCTCAACTCGAATCCCTTCAGTTGACACAATGAACCCTAATAACCGACTAGATGTACCGTGAAAACGCATTTATTTGGATTCAACCGGATCTTGTAAAAACGACATCATTCAAAAACCAACCGAAGGTGACCAGGATGATCGATTCTCTTTCGAGAACGAGCAGCTAAATCATCTAAGTATGCTTCGATGACATGTTTGATGTCATGGGAAGCATAATACATGGCCCGTTGAAAGGTTGCTCCAACATTTTTATGACCAAAAGGCATCTTTTTGTATGCAAAGGTACCACAGGGAGATATCAAAGTTGTCTTATGTTGGTCTTCTAGACGAATAGATATTTGATTATAATCAAAGAATCCATCCATGAAGGAAAAAATCTCATTACCTACACATTCATCGACTATCTGATCAATAAACGATGTGGGGTAATTATCTTTTGGACAAGCTTTGTTCAAATCCCTAAAGTCAATGCATACATGGATCGTTCCTTGTTTTTAATCAACCAGGACCAGATTAGAAGCCCAATTCGTTAGGGGAATGGGGTATATGAAACCCACCTTGAGCAGCTTTTCTACTTCATCTTTAATAGCTGCTGCTTTCCTAGGATTGACCAGCCGAAGCTTCTGACGAATCGGCTTAGTGTTTTCATACATCTTGATATCATTCTGAACAATGGATGGATCAATACCAGGCATTTCTTCATAAGACCAACAAAATACATCCTGAAACTCTTTAAAGAGGTCGGTGTAAATTTGAATCTCTTAAGGGGAACACTCGGCTCCGATGAAGACATTTTCTATCACATTAGGGTTCCTAGAGATGTTTATCGGTACAGTTTTTGAAATGATTGATGTGTTACCTTTAGCACGAATGTGTGCCGTAGCCAAAGCATTTGAAACTGTACAAACATTGCTAGTATGCAAATTGGAAAACTTGGACACGACTTCTCACAATGGGGGAAGAAAATATGAATGATTGTGTAAATCTTCCCAAGGTCGATCTACACCCATCATTTTTTCTAAGATTGCTTCCTCAGATGGTAAAACCGTATCTAAGTAATCCATGGCAGAAGTAGAGTCAAGGGTCCAAGCTGGGGCCACATCACCATCTAACTCTTCCTCTGAAAAGGGAGTAGGATGGTCATCTGCAGAGTTAACGATAGAATGATCTCTAAGCTCTGCTGTAGACATGTGGGATGCCATTCCACCCACTTGTCCTTCATCTAATGTGGTAGTAGGTGAAGGCAAGGTCCAAGGGTTTGAAAAATAATGAGTCTGCAAGAACTCTTCTCGTGAAGACTCTTTGGAGGATGAAATGACATTGATTCTAGCTATAGGAGCGAGAAAATCAAATGTACCATTAATGAAGAATACATCCCAAATCCTAGATTCTCAATAGGTTGACGAGGGTTATCCACCAATGGAACAGTAGAATCCGAATTTTCTCGAGGGTCAATTGGAGAATAATCCAATTTATCAACCTTAACGATTTTCCCCTCATAAGGAAAACAAAGAACTCGAAATAGAGTCAAAACGACGACATCCATTTCATAAATCCGATTTTGTCCTAAGAGGAGATTGTAATCTAGGTTGGCATCAACAATTTTTACTTCGATGTTAATGACCTTCCCTCCAACACATATAGGAAAGGCCAGGACAATCTCGTGTGGTCTATGAGAATGATCGTCAAATGCAGTCAAGAGTGTAGGTAAAGGAACAGCCAAAGGCAATCCAATGGCCTTCCAACATGACATCAACATGACACACGTGGAAGCTCCTTCATCAATAACTATTCAAAATGTTAGTTTTCTAGTAAGTAGACTTTATTTGAAAAGCCATATGATAAGAGAGTCTCTTTTTGACATTAAGCATGTCAAAAGTGAGAACTAAGGAATTGTTTGGATCAACTGCACCTATCGCTGAAAGCAAAGCGCTTTGTTGAGCTGGACATAACTGGAGTACCTCTAAAGCAGACTCAGTACATGGACTTTGAGTTAGATCCTCGACAATGGAGTAATTCTGGGTTGTCCTAGCATTAGGGTTGATAGTTTTGCATTTGGCAGAACCTTTGGGTATCCGAGGTATAGACTCGACAGAGGGTCGCTCAGTATGAAGTGGATACATAGTTCTGAGAATAGATTTATCCTTGGATGTTTCAGCTTCACCATAATCACGTGACCGAGTGGCCACATTAACATGAGAACCCATCATGAAAACATTTGACGATTTATCCCCTTCTTGGTTGCCCCTTGCAGAGGTACCAGGATTTGAGTTTGCACCAGCAAGCAACTACTGCCCTTCAGGAAAAGGGTTGGTTAACATAGCTTGAGAGCTAGAAGACCCTTACTACACTAACAAACGTTGAGCATCTTGAATTTTGGGGCAGAGATGAGTCAAATGGCCTCCATTGCATAACTTGCATGGAAACTTAACTTTCTTTTTGGACTGCTTTCCACCCTCACCAGCACTATTTCCAGGTTTATTTGTGTCAGCCTTCCCATCTTGACTCTTCTTCTTACCTCGTTCTTTCTTCTTCCCATTAGAATTTTGATTTTCTTTAGGGTTAGAAGATTGGATGGCATTAATGGAAGAGGGTTGGGAAGGTGAAGGGTTTGACGATGTGATATGATTGGTAGGAGCAGTTTGTAAAGATAACTACTGCAATTGGCTCAACAGGTTCACCGTATTGGTGTCAGTTGATCCAATAATACCATCCACATGGGGACCTGGCTTCGATTTGGCTATATCAACCTTAGTCCCAGGAGCATCTGGTAAGATTTTTTGAAGAATCCCAGACTGAGAGTAAATCAATTCTAACTGCTGGGCCCGAAAAATAGCTTACTCTTCAAAATAGAATCCGGACAGAGAGACATCCTTGGAGATCTAGGTTGGAAGGATTTCAAAGACCATTTGAGATGGTATTCAAGGGGAATTTTGGCTTTAATGAGCCACTTTCTTCGTCTCCATTCCTGAATATGATCAGAGATGTGAGTTGTCGTATCCTGACGGAAATTGGCCAGAAGTTCATTTCTAACATCATAACATATGGGAAACTAGAAATGGTTTAGGAAAATGTTAGCCAAATCGGTGAAAGATGTAAAGCTACCCTATGGCAACTCTATATACCACTTAGCCACATTTCTAGTTAAGGTGCATTGAAAAAGTCTCAAACTAATCGAGTCATCAATGAGGGAGTTTGATCAGCACCACAAATATAATGTGGTTACATGGTTGCCTGGGTCTTCACTGCCCTTCCCCTTGAACTTTGGAATATCCGATGGGAGTTTGGTTAGGACCGGAGGTGAGGCCGAATTGTATCTAATTGGATCATTTGTCAATTTTGTGAGATCTAGCAAATTCAGCATTGCCAGAAAAGGAAGTCTTGGAGGACCTTGGGGATTCCCCCCAGATTGGGCACAGTTCCCAAAGTTTTGAAAATATTGGCCTGGATTTTGAAAGGCACTAGGCTGCCCAAAGTAACTAACAGAACCCACTGAACCAAAAGGTGATCCTTGTGGTCCAACAAAATTCAGAGTTTGACCAAATCCAACCGAAAAACCTCCATAACTAGCGAAGTTCCCTCCTAAAGAATTATAAGGAGCCGATAACCCTTGATAAGGATTCCAAGCGGTAGCTAAGGGATGAATACTTTGAAACGAGTTAACAGTGGAGTATGGCCTATTCCCTTGTTGGCCGAAAAATAGATTCCCAGTTCCTATGCCACTAACTGCAGGGTTAGTCTAAACTTGAAAGGGATTACTGCCTTGACCTATAGAAGAAAAAGGCATAGATCCTATCATTGGGTTAGAATGTGGTATATGACCACTTCCAAAAGGAAAAACCTGAAACGAATTCATTCCACTCATCATGGATGTCGAGGAATTAAACGAAGCTAACGAAATACCCTGAGAATGAAAGCCAAATGGGAAAAATCCAAAACTAGATGCATTGGCTTGGGAATTTCCACTCGTAGACGGAATGGAGGTAGACCCAACTAAGGATGTGCTATAAATAGACCCAAATAAGGATGTAGAGGGGATGGAAATAGTTCCTCCCCCTTGTATTGATGTTGGAGTCTGCAAGGTTGTAGCACTCGTGGTAGATGCCATGCTTCCAGTTGTGGTCATTGAAGGTAAGTGCATGAAATAACCTGGACTTGATGGTTTATGCATTGGAGTCCCAACGTATAATAATATGTCTGGATGATCAAAAGGTAGAGGAGAATTCGGAGCCACTAACGACTCTAAGAGTTATTCTACCTCAATGTTATCTTCCAACTGGAAGAGAACTCGAGAAAGAACTGGGGTGTTCCTCTCTAGCTCTGTGGAAGTACCAGGCCTATCCTGAACACTAATGCCCCTTAGTAGAGGATCAATCTCTGATGCATGGGCTACCATGGGTGAAAACCACTAGCAGTATTGCCCCTATGCCTTCTAGGAGAAGGCTCTAAATTTGGTGGTGAAAGACCACGAAGTCTACGAGACCTTCTAAGCGATTGGTCAGCCACTTTGAATTTTTATTAAGATCTAATTAAAGACTCAAGAGAAATGAAAGTTAGGCCAACTAGGAGCACATAGCACACACTAAAAGTGTCCCCAAAAGAAATCAGCCAGTTAAACAACTTTCAAGTATTTCCACTCCGGGTGATGAGGACCAGACACAAAAATACAAGAAAGTGAAGTAGGGGCCTTCCGAAGATAGTCTAGGATAATGATGGCCCAGGCCTACTTGCAAAGGTATCAGAGGAAGTTACGCTGACCTCTAAACAACATCCTGTGCCAGTACAAGCCCCCGAGCTTCGTAAGGGTTCCCTCTAGAAGTACTGCTGAGAGTGATACAACGTCGACCTCAGGTGCCACATGATTCCCCTCCACAACCACCTGTGTAGATCCCTAGGATAAGAAACTAAGGTTACCAACTCGTGTCAGGAGTCAGGCAGAACAGTCTTGAGGTAAGATCCGACAATTAGGAGATGGGTTATCTCTCTTCCTTATCTTCAAAAACCCTCGTGCTTAACTCCTAGATCTGGAGCTTTCTTGGTCTCCCTAACGCTATTGGATTTGCACTCGTTATTTAGACTCCTATGTTTGACAGTTTAAATTGGCCTTGGAGAGTTTTCTTTCCACTCGCCTAATCCAAGGCCCTAAAATATCCTAAAACTTGTTGGTGTGTCTAAATTGACAATAAAAAAAAAATTTCTAGTATATTTTATTTAGCGCTTGTTTTTAAATGGGTTGTTCTTAAGTCAAGGGATAAATGGAAATGAAACTGGTGGTGTCTGTCGACGCAAAAGAAATTAATAAAAACCAAACTATATGCAAATGTACTTGTTTCATCCTTTGATGAAAATAAATTTCTACCAGGTTCTAAGGAACTTCTAATAAAGAAATAAATTTATTTTTTCTTTTCTTTTAACAAGCTTCACACTCACAAAAACTAACAAAAACTATTGGATTCCCTAAAAAATGCACAAATTACCCTAATGCAATGAGTATATGTTGATGCAAAAAACTTAAGATTACTCTAAAGCGAAGAATGAAAGCAAATTGTTTATCTCTTTTAATTAGCAACCTTAGATGTTTAGATAGAATATAACTTCCTAATGCTCATTTTCATCCAAATACTAAAAGCAAATCTTAAGAAAAACAAAATGCACTCTCACTCGCAAAAAAAAGAAACCAAATCAAAACAAGGCAAAAGAAAGCAAAAACCAAGTTTCTATGGAATTTTCTTTTTTCACAAAAGCAAAACATAGCTTTTCAAAAACATTCCAAATACTATTGAAGACTTTAAGACTGAAAAATAGGCAACAAAAACACTTTGCAATTTATCAACTCAATATGGGTGAAAACTCAACAAAATAGGTGCTTCAAGATGCCCTGAATGACCAAAACGCAACAAAAAGAGCTTGATGACAATGATCAAAATACCAACAAAGACAACTTTCAAAATCGTCACTCAACAACTTTCAAAAGGAGAGAAAGGAAAATGGCCACAAGATGCAATTTTGACACAAAGCAAGAAGATCACAAAGATAAAATTTGTCATAAAGATTGAAACCAATCTTTCTACTCTGGAAGACTAGAACAACCAAGATTCTCAGAAAGAAATCTCGTGTGCTCAAACACAAATGAGGACACTTGCAACAAAACAAAACAAGACCAAAACTTTCCACAATAGGAGAGAATTCGAAACTGTTAACTTGTTGCAAAACCAAAAATTGACAACAAAAACTGACTACTTAGGAAATACTCAAACCAGCAAACAAATCTTCTGAGACAGAAAGACTTGAAAAAATCTTGGAAAATTAGGGTATACGCGACTGCGTCAATACATAGTTGCGTGTATACACGATTTAGCCCAAAGAAACATGCGTATACGCGGGTTCATATGGGGAAACTTGCATACATACACTACTGTAACTTGACAAAACTGCATATATGACAGTTCACAAGAAAAAAAAAAAAGAGGTCTAAAGAAACTACTCAGACTTAAAGTCTGAGTTCCTCTAGGAACAGAGAAATGAGTTACAGCAAGAACACCAATGGCTGAGCCCTAATTGGCACAAAATAACCCAAACTAGGAACAACAAGACTATTGTCCCCAGCAGAGTCACCAATTCTATTGAGGGACTAAGTCCCCTAGGGCTTTGGGTTAACACCCTAGCAAAGCGAAGGGTTATCTACAATAAAAGACAAGCATTCCATGCAGACATGATACTTAAATAAGCAAACTATGCAAAGAGAGGTGCACCTAGGTGTCCTTCGTTCGGGTAGATCCAGCTAGGGTCCAAACCCTCTTGGAGTTCCTCTCGATCCTTGAACCTACAAAATAGCCAATTCAAAGAAGCATAGCAATATATGGACAAAGCATCATATAGAAATCAACTTCATAACCTATTGAAAGATGGTTAATTATACATTGAAACAATTATTCATATGTAAACCATAACAATAACATCATATGCATGAAGAAGACTGATTTCGGGAACAAGGCAAATGTTTCTTTTATTGTAGATAAATAAAACAAAGAAATGAATGATATCACTTGAATATTCCTCTTGCTGGCTCCAAGAGGAACCGTCTTCTGGGTCTATCCAATCTCAAGTCTTCAAAAGGCTCCTTCCATGACTCACACAAGGATATCCCAACTAGTGAAATGACATCAAAACTCAAGGAAGCAAGGGTTTCCTGTAGTGGGGGAAGTGCTGGAAGCACAGGGATCTCCAGACTTGATCAGGGATAATCTCAGCAGAGTAATTATCTCTCTTCTCTCCTTCTTAATTCCTTCCCATTGAAGCCTTTTTATACTTCTCCCAAAGTAGTTTTTTAGTTGGGAATTCGTTGGGAACAGTTGGGGCCATAGGAACTAATAGGTAATCAATAGGTAAAACCCGTGATCTTTGCCTGAAATTAAGGAGATCTAATTTATTTAAGTGTTTTAAGACATATACGCAGGTTGGGTATACATTGACCCGCGTACACATGCATTTAGCTCAGGGAAATGTCGCATACAGGGAGTAAAACACAATTTTTTAAGTATTTGGACCAAGTCTAGAAGGAGGGGTTTCCCTAGGCCATAAATGTAGCATCACAATATCAAGGGTGAGATTTGGAGCTATAACATCTAGTGAATAGTAGAAAATCTATTTTCTAACCAATTTTATAGCTCTTTTTCACTTTCTTGTTCTTGTCCATAAGTTTGTGCACAACACCACCAAGGCACTTCTTCAGATTATTCACCAAGTATTAAGTGTTTTTTTTTGTATCATCAAAAGAGCTATCATGTCTTGTTCGAAGCATAGACTTGAAAAACAATAATGTGAAGACAAGGAGTGCATCATGTTGTTTTGTATGTACCTATCATCCAAAACAACTACAAGTTTGGGAGGAAGATTTATAAGAAAAAAAAGGCAGTGAAATTACTCACTATCCTTTGCAAAAATGAATCTTCAGTTTAGCAACTGCTTAGTTCCAATATAATAAAGGCCACCAATTATACTCATGAAGAGATTATATTTCAGGAATAGGTCTGGGAGGAAGATTTATTAAAAAAAGGGCAATGAAATTACTCACTATCCTTTGCAAAAATTAATCTTCAATTTAGAAAATGCTTAGCTCCAATATAGTAAAGGCCATCAGTTATACTCATGATAGGTCTGGGAGGAAGATTTAGAGTGAAATTACTCACTATCCTTTGCAAAAATTAATCTTCAATTTAGCAACTGCTTAGCTCCAATATAGTAAAGGCCATCAACTATACTCATGAAGAGATTATATTTCAAGTATGCTTATGGACAATAAGACAATACGCCTACATGCCCTTATGTGTGGTCTATTGTCAAACAAAGATCTTACTAACAAGGGATCCTGTGATCAAGTGAAATAGTGCTAATGTCAATGACGAAGCGAGTGATCGAGTAAACTATGAACTGTGATTGATCTTCGGTTATATGGTTGTGATCTTAATTCCCTCTTCTGCAACTAATTGTTGAACAATTATAGATAGATAAGTATTCCTAAATGTATATATGAATTGTATTGAATTATTACTTATTTTTTATGGTTTATTTCATTGCTAAATTAATTTTTAGGTTGCCTCTCTAACTGCTTGTGTTAGTCGCATTTTTGATTTATGGATTCATGATTAATGGAATGGTTGTGTGTATTTAGGTTGCATAAATCCATAGTTTCATGCTTGTCAATAGTAAATAGTTAATAATAGAAACAATTTAGTTCAGTTACTTCGTAAATTTGTGTGAATTTGGGTTCAATTTTTGTGTAGATTTGGGTGGTAAACTGAAGTACCACATGCATGGACTAATTCCATGTAGCTATGTTTGACATGCAGGCCCTAAAAATCTAGCTCCTATTAAATAGGAGAACTACCCACAACGAAAACCTACATGCACCTATAAATAGAACCAACATGATGGAATATGGCACATACAAATCTAGGGGCTGAAATGCCCTTAATACACATTAGACGTCCAATGATCCAAAAGACCTCTTAACGCATTCACCAATTTTAAGAGCTTTAGTAGGAAGGCGTTGACATATGTAGAGCATCTAGCTCGATGGGCCTCAATGATAAAGAGTGAGTAGATCCTAGAGTATTGACATTTGAATGCATTCACCAATTTTAAGAGCTTTAGTAAGAAGACGTCGACATATGTAGAGCATCTAGCTCGGTGGGCCTCAGTGAGAAAGAGTGAGTAGATCCCAAAGTATTGGCTTATTCCAGTCTTTATAGAAAATTTAAGTAATTTTTAGTTATGAATCAAATAATTTTTAAGGTAAATTCTACTAATTTTCATAATTTAATGGTTTATTTTAGTCTTTACAGAAAATTTAAGTAATTTTTTGTTATGAATCTGTTGTGGCCATGAACAACCCCCCTCTTTTTTTGATATTAGCAATAACACCAAGCAAATGGGGACCCGTAATAAAAATTCAAACAAACAATTTTATGAACATTTCTGTTTTGATTCCTTAAAACTTTATCGCAACAAAAGAATGAAACATTTTTCTTTGAGCATAATAGACTACGAAGAAACGATGCGAAATTCATCACATCGCATTCACCATGAAGCGCTCTTAAATGAAAAACGTAAGAAATCTCCGACGGCCGATGTGCGACGTCGCATATCGCAACATCGCGTAAAATAGCACACAATGACTAATTTCTGCGATCTGCGATACTGCGATGATCCGATATTGCGATGCCACGATGCTATAACGTGATCTGCGATACTGCGATGATCCGATATTGCGATGCCACGATGCTATAACGCGATCTGCGATCTGCGATGAACGTGAATTTTCCTCGGCGCAGTATTCAAGAAAAGCTGCCCATTAATCAAAATTAAGCGCGCGCCTTAAAAAAGAAATTAATGATTGTGCGCCAAAGTATCCAGGGATGACAGATTTTTGTTTTTCGAAGGGTTAGTTCGCTATGAATGTCATAATTATGCATACATAAGATTTAAAGCTTTCATGTCAATCTTTATTACCATTACTCTTTTCCTTTGCGAAAATTATAAAATAGGAAATAACATGAAGCAATGTGCAGGAAACATCTAAGGAAAAGAGGAAAGCGCCAATGCTCGGAGAACAGAGAAGAAATCCCTTCAGAAACGGATGCCGCATACGATAGGACCACAGATTCCAGAGTGTCACTCAACAGATGCTGAGGTCGATAGGTCATCTAAAGCTCAGAATCAAAGGCACACAAAAGCAGCATGATTACAAAAAAGACCTGAAACTTACACACCAGAAAAGCTCGGAATGAAGAACGGAGGCAGTTTTCAATCCAGAGAATTGTTCAGAAAGAAAAATCTTTGATCCATCCAGTCGCTCGCAAGGACGGAAATCGAAATAGCAAAAGCAGAATTTGTTTGGGGGAAATTTGAGTTATTACCAAGTATACACGCAGTGAATACACCCAGTCAGAGGAAGATCCTCTAAAATATCTTATAGTTTACCAGAAAGTGGTGCCAGCTCTTGTTACTTATATTTTTATAGCACACATGAAAGGGGAAGGCAACCAGCCGACTCTTCCCAATCGAATGTTGCGTGCTTACAGCACTAAAGAGCAAATACAAAAATAGTTCAGAGTCAGATTTAATTTTTAGAAATAGTTTGCTTTATCAGAAGGACGGTCATTTGAAAACCGGATCCTAAATTTATGTAATCAAGTTAATTAGCTAGTAGTATTTAAACCCTTCTCAGGCATTTAGAGAAGGGTCCAGAGATTTGTCAAAAACGTATCCTCAGAACATGCACTTTTGCACCCTCAGAGGAGGTTTTGATGAATGGATGGATCGATATTTATTTTTATTTGCATTTTGATATCTGTCACTGATGTTGCACTTTTGTACTCTTGGTAGATGTTAGAACAAGTAGAAATAGATTGTTTTTGCTTGAAGCTTCTGGGTAGAATTAGTCATAAATGGTACTTTTATTTCTTGGCAATTTCTTCTTATATTCTTTAAGTGATTTATATTTTTTAGTTGTTTATATGTTATTACATGAATGTATGGATTATCATTTGGCACTTTTGTACAGTGGAGTCATATTGTTTATGTCTGACATATGAATAGCTTATTATGCGATATGTTGTTCACAACTGTTTTGCCTCACTTCTTATGCAAAGTGGTTTATCTTGAATGATTTCTATTCTTATGATAGCTGAATGATCTTTATTACCAGTTATTGTTTGAAATCTCTTTAGATCACATAATAGAAGATATACATCCCGGGTTAGCATAGATTTTATATGTTGTTTCTCTCTCGATTACGATAGCATAGAGTTAGTTTAAAGAATCTGAATTAGATTAGCTTTAACTTACTCTTAGATCAGCATTATTCAACTCTACAAGTTAAGGGAAGCTATTGAAATTAAGCGAAGACCCAAAAATCTCAACAGAGATGATGGTTGGAAAGTAAGTAGAAGTTGGATCCCTGCCCTGTCGTCTTAGGGTTTCTTCCTCTCCCCTATGTTCATCTAGGGTGCTTTCTTCTTGGTCTTATAGTTTAATCTTTTCGAGTATGCTCATTTATATCGCTGGTAGCTTTATAGCCTTACCTATATATTATGTTCCTCCTGTATTTATTCTTACCTATATATTATGTTCCTCCTATATATTATGTTCTTATACCTCTTCTTATACTGAAGCTCTTCTTATACCTTAAGATGAGTTACAAGTAGTTCTTAGGTAAACAAGGCATATGTTGAATTTCCATGACACATGAGAATCCAGGTTTTCCCTTAGAACTTTTGATGCGAACACACTCAAGTGCCACAACACATCTACTATGCAGAACGAAAGCTGCCATGAAAGAAAAAGTAATGGATTGAATGCACAGAGTTTAGGGTCTGCCACATATTCATATGTTAATTCATATTATTGTGATATACAATAGCCATTTATATGTCTGGTGTAAGACTCCTCTGGAGATTTCTATCCAACAACAACATCTCTGTGGTAAAAGGTGTACTGTCAGAGGTTGCTCCATCAAAAACAACAACCAAAAGGGACCTTGATGTGCACATAGATGACAAATTAAGAATATTGTTATCTATGAGTGCTGATGTGGAGGTATGGAACAAAATTACATAGGAAGTGAACCTTTTTGTTCAACCAATCAAGATCTAAAAAGGAAAATGTGTGATTATATATACATGTGTGATAGTATTTGGAGAAATTCCAACCTAACCCACAAATTTGTTGACATTTTACTGGAGCTAACCTATAAAGTTTCCTAAAGTTAGAAAACAAGTAAAATAGGATTGACTTTTCAATACAAAATATAAATTGATAGGGACAGGGCCAAATTGTGAAAGTGTAAAAATTGGTATGGTTTAAAGGGACCGATCCCTTTGAAAAGTCTTAAATGTGGCAGTGAAGGTTGAGCCTCATTATAGAACCCCTTTGGGCATCCATCTTAGGAATTGGTGTAGGATGCAACACTTCAGAATAATTTTCATAGCACTGATGTCAACACTTGTATGGTGACGTGGGGTTGGAGTTGGCCTATCAAATCTCATTGGTCTACTTTGGAGCTTCTCTAAGGTGATGCCTAATTAGATGCTTTGGAGTGCAAGGGCATGATTTAATATTTAGTTTGCATTGAAGAAGCTTTGGAGGCTAGATACTGTAGAAAAACCCCTTGTTCTGAATAGAGAATCACATTCCACTGAAGAAAGTAACAACAGGTACACAGATTTGAAACTCAAATCAGATCACTATTTATTACTCTTTGAAACAGGAAATAACTAAAAATTTAAAACATTACTATTCACTTTTCCTTTAGTCTAGAAGGTACAATGAATGTGGAAACATGCACAAAAATGTCTCAACTTTCCTAACTCCTAATCCTAATGCACCTTCCTTGCATGGATAGAAAAGACAATTAAAGTCTACCTCTACTGAATATGATATGAGATATGAAAACATGCTTCCTTAGCTAAGGCTGAGAATTAATAACTAGGGAAGTTATCCTTTTAACTGTGCATGCAAAAACTAAATAAAGCAAAGAGTTTCACTACTCTAGGTGCCAGAAATGAATCCACTGCCTAAGGTAAGTGCTTTTCCCAGAACAAGATATTAAGGACTCAGAAACTTTGTTGCTTCCTTCAAGAGAGGTGTATGCCAAACAGAACTAAGCTATCATGTACTATCCTCCAAATTCATTCACCTTTAACATAAATCTTGTGCCTAGAAAAAGACAAGAGACCAATATCCAACAGAATTCGCTGACTAGCCAAAGACCCTTGTGCCCAAATAGAGAGATAATAAGGGAATGTCAACTAGGGTGGAATTTTTCACCACCAAAATTGACAAGGGATAGAAGGGGTCAAAAACTATCAAACCTAATGCTCAAGAACAAATGAATTAATCCACACTTGGTGATCCAAAATGAATTCAATCCTTCTTTATTTATAGATTTTCTAGAGGGGTTTCATATTCTTAATAGATTGAGTAAACCTTACTCCAAACCCCAAATTTGGGTTTTTTAAGCCTAGTTTCCCCAAAAATTTCCCAACAATGAGTATTTTGGGGTTTTTTTCCCCTTTATGGAGGACTATAGCCTATGGGGATGGATAGGATATTACATCCCATTCATCCTAAATTTGTGGAGGACGTTACATGGCACCTAATAAAAGAAGCAATGCTTTAGTTTAGGAGGTAATAACTAAATGCTTATTTCTTTCCACACAAGACATACATCTTGAAAAAATGATCATGGGGTACAAATAATACAAAAGGCCTAAATCTTACTAGCATTGTCATAGTCCAAGAATAAAAACCCTTTCACGTGAAGCAAGGTCAGTACCACATACTACAAGCACAAATGACAAATTCAAAAACAATATACTTATTCAATGAAAGAATGATGAATCCTATTAGTTCACTTCAAATTGAATAGCTCTTGAGTTGCACTGTCAATCAAAATTTCTTAAGTTGGATCATAATTAAGTACTCAATGTTGTTTTGTGTCCAATTTAGGAGGAGCTCTTGTTGACAATGGGATGATCAGGCTTTTCAAAAGGGAGATCTGCTATACTTTTCAACATACAAGCCATTCATTCTAGTGGAGGAGATATAGAGAAGCCTTTAATAAGGACCTTTCCAAGATCAATTTGGAGGAAAATTCATTTTCAAAGCTTAAACATAGTTCTAGATTCACACAAGAGTAGTCATTTTTTAGAACAATTATTAATTCCCAAGACATTGGAGCCAAGCTGACATGTTGACCATTTATTCTTCTACTAGACAAGGAAGAATTTATGAAAAGTCCTTGGCTCTTTGATCCAGTATTTGATGTAAATATCTTGATTAGAAACGTAATAAGAGATGTAGTTTATATTGAGAAAAAGGGAAAAGTAGAGGGCAGGTTAATAACTATCTCTAAAAAACTCTCAATAGAATCCTAACATATTTGAAATGCCAAAGGATAACTCCATGGTTATTTTTTGCTTTAGAAACTTTGCTAATTTCCATGATTGAAGCATGTATTAGTGCCTTGAAAGAAGCTCACAAATTCTTTTGATATTGGTTGAAGCAAAGAAAATGTGCAAAGTTACACTCACATAGACGTATGGAAAAAAAGTATGTGGAGCTTGTTGTCCCAGACTCCACACAAAGAATGGACAAAACATGAAAAAACCAAGTGAAAAGGTATGTGTAGCTTTTGTCATGTAGAGGTAGGTGTTAACTCTACACTCTACAACAAAGGCTTTGTGGCGCAAGTGACACAAAGGTTTGAATGCAAAATTTTGGATTAAAAGGAGTGGAGCTTGATGCTACATGTCCTCTATTACCCCACTTTTTGTATGAGTTACAATAGATAAAAATAATGAGATACGGGAGATACATAATAGATAATATTGTTATTCCAATTTAATAAAAAATATTACTATGTCTTCCTCGACATAAAACAAACATATTCCATAAAATATTTTCTCCATGAACCTGATTTAAAATGAATCTCCTCCGTTGATGTGCCTAGCTGCAAATAGAAATGATGTCGATGGGCCAATTTCAATTTAGAAAATTCACAATTAGTTTCAATTGTAAGATCTCCTATTTTCAGTTCATATTTCAGTTACAAGCAGTGAGATAGGACTCACTAATCAATCACGATTCAGTACCTACTCGCTCTCCAAACGATCTGATCCAAATATTTGCGAGTCAAACTCACATTGACCAAGTTTAACTCATGTTCGACACAAGTTTGACTTGCGACTTGCTGATTAAAGTAGATTCCTACAATTGACTCCTATTTATTCAATTTTCGTCCTTGACTCGACGAGCACGAGTTCTTCAAGTTTAGGTCTGTTGCATTGCTAAAAACTAAATGTTGGTCGTTCCAAAATTTATTCCTCATTTCTCAGGCCTGGAAATAATATGTCGAGACCTTCAATAGTCAATCACTACTCACTATTACACAGTCCAGGCTCCATATTGGGGAACCGCTAGCGTGAGCCTAAGTCCATACTCCATATCAGGTAGTCGTCAGCGTGTACTCTATCCATACTCCATATTGAACCTTGGCCAGTCGCACGTCACCTTCAGTGTGTGTTACCTTCAGGCTTAGCTGCTTCACTATTCAATAATCGAGGTATGTTGGCACTTGGCTTAAATAATAGGTATATTAATATATTGAAGTTTCAATGTCGTTTTCAATGGCAAGTTTCAAGTTTCACTATTTAGCAATCGAATGTTCGACATATTCCTTTGGTTATGACTTTTCAACCCTATAAATGGAGATTAAATATATTTTAAAAATGCACTGAGAAATGGTTTCAGACCAACCACCAGCCAAGTCATCAAGCATTCCTTCCTTGGTCGATGTCTTGCCGACTCCAAAGGTTTCAACCATGCATTTACAACTTTGGGTATTTTTGTTGTTCCAGAATCTGTTATTGATGTATTGGTTCAGTTGTCTTATGTAGGAATTTACAGGGTAAGTTCCTCAGACAGAACACCAAAAGGATACCGCTCACAAACAGATCACAGATCAATACACCAGTATTTTGACGTGGTTAAAACCCTCAGAGAGGGAAACAGTGCACGGCCTGCGCCAACGTGGCTACTACAGGCAATTTATTAATAAAAGAATGAAAATTTACATAAGCTTCTCTCATGCACGGGTTAACCTACAAATGACCCTCCATGCGCTTTAAATAGAATTCATGGACCAATCGGGTGTAAAGCCACGGATCAAGTGTCGGTAATACCGAGGAGAGAATGAACCGTCGGATCACTACATATCGTGACCGTCGGATTGTAAGTTACAAAATGTACAACGGTAAAGAAACACACTTTACCTAACTCTATACCTAACTCTATACTAGACCAAGTTGAACTTAACTATTTCCTATGTGTCGGAATATCCTAACATCCCCCCTTAAGAACAACTTGGGATAGGATTGAAGGATTTACAAATATGACACAATAGGAGAAGGAAGGAGGCACTAGAGCCTATCCCCCCTTAGTGACAACTTCCTGAACTCCAAGCATATATCGAAGTTTAGTGAACTTCGCCTCTGTGAGAGCCTTTGTGAAGATGTCTGCAACCTGATCATCTGTTGAACAATATTGCACTTCAAGAACATGGTCATGAATGAGCTTTCTGATGAAGTGCATGTGTAGTTCAATGTGTTTGCTACACTGATGTTGAACTGGATCTTTGCAAAGCTGAATGGCACTTTGATATCACACCAAAGTGTAGTCGGATGCTGCTGCTCAAAGCCAAATTCTGATAGGATCTGACGAAGCCACAAGGCTTCCTTACTAGCTTCCACGGCACCACGATACTCTGCTTCTGCTGACGAAAGAGAAATGGCAGCCTGTTTCTTACAAGCCCATGTAATAGGTCCTGAACCAAGAGTGAAGACATAACCGGCAGTAGACTTCCGATCATCAGGGTCACCAGCCCAATCAGAATCAGTGAAACCAACTAATAGAGGAGCTGCTTTGGCACTGTAATGAATCCCAAACTGTACTGTACCTCGAACATAACGAAGTATTCTTTTAGCTGCTTTCCAATGACTTTCACGGGGGTTTTGCATAAAACGAGCAACAAGGCCAACAACAAAGGAAAGGTCAGGACGAGTATGGGTTAAATACAAGAGTTTTCCTACAAGTTGACGGTATAAGGTAGCATCAACTTGAGGAGAAGTACAAGAGACTGAAAGTTTGACTCCATACTGAAAAGGAGAAGGAGCTGGCTTACAATCTTCCATGTGAAAATGACGAAGAATATCACAAGCATACTTGGACTGGGAAAGGGAAATACCCTCCTTGGCTTGCAAGACTTGAAGACCGAGAAAATAATGTAAGAGTCCTAAGTCTGTCATTTCAAATTTCTTTTTAAGGCTGGACTTCACATGGTTTATAAGGTTGGGATCACTACCAGTAGGAATAAGATCATCAAAATAAAGAACAAGGATGATAAGAGAGTTTCCCACTTTCTTGGTGTAGATAGTATTGTCAGAATGACACCTAGAAAAGCCAGATTCTAAAAGAAAGCTATCCATTTTGGCATACCAAGCCCGAGGAGCTTGCTTGAGACCATAAAGAGATTTCTTAAGTCGACATACAAGGCTGGAGTCTATTTGGATGAAGCCAATGGGTTGTTTTATAGAGATTTCTTCATGCAAGTCCCCATGCAAGAAGGCAGATTTAACATCCATCTGATGGACTTCCCATTTTAAAGAGGCAGCAAGGAAAAGAATAAGGCAGATAGAGTTCATTTTGGCAACAGGGGAGAAGGTTTCAGTGTAGTCAATGCCTTCAACCTTTGAAAAGCACTTAGCAACAAGACGAACTTTATGTTTATCAACTTTCCCATCTGGTCCGTACTTGGTTCTGTAAACCCATTTACATCTAACAAGTTTGCGTCCCTTTGGTAGAGGAACAAGATCCCATGTATCATTTGCCAACAATGAATGATATTCTTCATTCATAGTTGCTTCCCAATGTGGATGGCCTGAAGCTTCTGCAAAGGTGTCAGAATCATGATTTACTGGAGCTTGAGCCAGTAAAGAAGAGGCTATTTCAAACTGAGAACGTGTACGTCGTTGATCTGTAGGATCACCGGAAAGATCACCTGCTGCATCCCGAGTAGCACAGACCCATCTTTGAAGTTGAGGATCCTAAGAAGGTGGGGGAGGATTTTCATCCTCACTTTCATCATCTGAAGAAGAAATGTTTTCAAAAGTAGAAGAGATAGGAAGAGGTGGCACATCCACCGGACTAGGCTCGCAGGCCGATTTATTTTCATCAAATTTTACATCTCTTCTAATGATAACATTTTTGGACTTAAATGGAATAAGTCTATAACCGTTTACATCTTCAGAATATCCAACAAAAGTACATTTCTCACTCTTAGGTTCTAAAGCTTTATGCTTTTCATCTGGAATATGGGCCCATGCTTCACTTCCAAAAATACGAAAGTGACTTACATCTGGTTTAATGGAACTCCAAGCTTCTTCTGGAGTGATATTCTTTAGAATCTTAGTAGGAGTGCGATTTATTATATAATTTGCACAATTAATTGCTTCGGCCCAAAAACTAAGACTGAGTCCTTTAGATTGCAGCATACAATTAGCCATTTCCTTTAAGGTGCGATTTTTCCTTTCAGCTAC
>APFE030297120.1:0-22906 GCA_000404065.3 Pinus taeda
TCTGTAATCGGGCCAGGTAGCCTCTGGATTCATCCTTCTTTTGGAAGGTGAGATATCCGGTGAATGCCCATACAGTCGATCTTTGTACAAGAAATACTTCGTTCTCACGATTTTTAGATCGAAAGCAGTTGAGTTGGTTGCTGGTGGAATTCGAATTTGCAGCAATGTTTTCTTGGTGACAACGCAGCAATGTCTTTCAACGGATTGCGATTGGAGTATGCTCTTGAGGGCAGCTCAAACTATATTTCATGGAAGGACAGGATGGAGGCAGTATTGGATGATAACGGGCTGAAGGAGTTCATAGATACGGATATCCCAAAGCCTACTGATGCTACTCAAGCTGATGCTTGGCAAAAGAAGATTTGCAAAATGTCGAAGGATTCTGTTGGAGGCCGTGAAGGATCACATTGTGTCCAGCCTCCATGGAAAGGCTACTCCATATTTGATGTGGAAATCATTAACAGAATTATTCCAAAGCAAGAGCGATCAGAGGAAGCTGCGCTCAAAGATAAACTCAGAAACATCAAATGCGAGAAGGGTGACAGTATTCCCAAGTATCTCACGAAGTTCACTCAGTGTCGAGATGAGCTGGGAAGTGTGGGGGTTACTGTCGATGATGAGGACTTGGTGAGCTTGGCTCTCCTTGGTCTTCCGAAGAGTTGGCATTCCTATCAGGACTCTGTCAATGGTCGGGAGAAGTTGCCAGGATGGGAAATACTATGGTCAGATCTTGTGCGGGAGGAGATCAGGCGGAGTACTAGGGATGGATCTTCGTCAAAGGGAGCTGATGAAGAGAATTGTGATTTGGCTACCAAAGCAAAGAAAGGGAAGAGCAAGAAAGCTTCTCAGTCTGGTGCGAAAGGCAAGAAGCAGGATATGTCCAAGGTGAAGTGTTTTCACTGTCACCAGCACGGACACTATGCCACAAATTGTCCGCAGAAGAAGAAGAACAAGCAAGCTGCTGGATCTGCAGGGGGAGAGGCCTTAGATTCTCAGTTTGAGCTTGATTTTTCATTGATCGCATGCTTGGTTTCAAGTGTGATGGGATCAGTGTGGTTCTTGGACAGTGGTGCGTCTTTTCACATGAAGGGAGATAGAGATTTGTTCTCTGATCTGGAGGACAAAGATATTGGAGTGCACATCGAGATGGGCGATGATGGTAGATACAGTGCGACCGGTATCGGTACCATTTCCTTTGAGAGGGAGTCTGGTAAACCCTTTGTATTGAAGGAAGTCATGCATGTTCCAGGATTGAAGAAGATTCTCATCTCCTCAGTGGCGATGTTAGAAGACAAGGGGTATGATGTTGTTTTCAGCGAGGGAAAGGCCTTCCTGCGCAGCAAGACAACTGGTGAGACCCGGAAGATAGGGGTTCGAGTGAGGAAACTTTATCAGTTGCATGTAGATGGATGCGCAGCTATGGCAGGCAAGGCAGAAGGATTGGTGAGCCGGGATGATGGCGAGTTGTGGCACAGGAGATTGGGTCACCTTCACCATGGAGCCTTGAAGATACTGCAGCATATCACTACAGGGCTTCCTAAAGGCACACTTGCGCAGTCAGATCAGTGCAAGGGGTGTACTTTGGGGAAGTTTGTGAAAGCCACCTTTCACGAGAAGGATAGTCGCGCCACGACGATCCTTGAGAGAATTCACACAGACGTGTGTGGACCTTTCTCAATTGCTTCGACAGCAAAACACAGGTATTATGTGATTTTTGTTGATGATTTCTCTCGTAAGTGCTGGATCTTCTTCATGCAGAAGAAGAGCGAGACATATTCAAAGTTCTGTGAATTCAAAGCACTGGTCGAGAAGGAGTCAGGGAAGAAGGTGAAGGCTCTTAGGAGTGATAATGGTGGTGAATACATCTCGGACGAGTTCAAGGATTTCTGCAAGGCACAAGGGATTCGTAGAGAGCTCATAGCTCCCCATAACCCACAGTAGAACGGGGTAGCTGAGCGGAAGAACAGAACGATTGTGGGTGCTGCACGGGCAATGTTGCATGATCAGGGCCTACCCCTTCACTTGTGGGCAGAAACATGCAATACAACAGTTTATGTGCAGAACCGTTGTCCTCATAGGATACTTGGCATGAGTACACCTGAGGAGACTTATTCTGGTAAGAAACCTGATCTTTCTCATTTGAGGATTTTTGGTGCTAACGTTTACATGCATGTAATGAAGGATGCCAGAAAGAAGTTGGAGCCGACTGCAGAGGTTGGGATATTTGTGGGGTACACTGACACGCCCCACAACTATCGTGTGTATTTTCCAGACAGTGGTAAAACTGTTGTGCGACGGGATATAAAATTTCAGGAGGAGAAAGCCATGAAGTGTTCGTGAGAGGGAGCCACACTTGCATGTAGATAAGGAGCTATTAGTTCCTAAGGATGAGTTTCAAGATGTGGATCAGCCACAAGATGAAGTTCATGGAGTGGAAGAGACCACCCATGCAGCGCAAACCATCAGAGGGCGAAAGCGCACTACAGAAGCTGAGCGACTGGCTCAAGATGCAGAGAAGGTTGTAGGACCACCTACAGCACAACGCAGACAGAGATAGTCACCTGATCGATACACTGGATACATGGCTCTTGTGAGAAAATGTGTCATGATAGAGCCATCCTCTTTCGAGGAAGCTGTGGAGGATCTCGCATGGGTAGATGCCATGGTGGAAGAGTATGATTCGATTGTCAGAAATAGTGCATGGGAGATTGTCCCAAGACAGGGGGATGAGGTGAAGCTATGTGACTTCATGGATTTAGATTGGGCAGGGAGCTCAACGAACGACATCAGGTATCATCATATCAGAGATTGTGTGTAGCGGAGAATCATGTTACTTTCATATATTCCCACAGAGGATCAGGATGCTGATATCTTGATGAAGGCGCTCATGAGGAGCAAATTCGAATACCACAGGGATAGGATAGGGGTTGCAGATAATCCATATCTTTTTGAGAGGGAGTGTTGAAAATGCAACAAGATGATGGAGCTTAGTGAGAAGAAGTCGCCTTCACTAAGTGGTCCCGCAGGCTATTTTTGGCACAAAAGTCTATTTTTAGACTACGTCTATTTTTAGACATATGGATCATGGTCTATGAGTTGCAGGATGCTATTTGTGGATGATTGGTCATGTTGGTAAAAATAGATGGACTTCTATTTTTAGACATATGGGAGGAGTCTATTTTTAGACTGCTAGGCTAAAAATAGAAAAGTCAAATATTATTATCTCACAATAATATTTGGACTATAAACATCTTATCCTCTTGCAACACTTCAGTTCGAGCTACGGATGTGGCACATACAACTGCCAAAAGGAAATATGCTTTTCCTATGGGTTAGTTGAGCTATTGCATGATGGACTTCAGTTAGAACTCAAGTGATTGAGTTTGGTGGAGTTAATTGAGGAGTTGATGGAGTTGTGTTCAGTTTGACTTAGTTGAACTAGTTGTATTTAGTCTAACTGACAAATACACTAGTGATGAGTGGTGTGAATTAATTATTAATTAATTCACTAATTATTACTCATAAATCAACTAAAGAATACATCAGTTAACTCAGTGCATGGACAGTTCAGTGGAGACAAGTGTTAGAGGTGAGTGAAAGGGCAAGACAGCTGTCAGTTGTGACTATAGTTGTGCATGAGATTTGCACAATCAATGGATTGAGTAATGCCAATGAGGATTGCATAGTGTTACACAAGGGAAATATGAGTTTGGTTCAGCCATTCATCATTATTCTCATGCAGGATTGCGTAGTGGAGGCAGGCAAGTAGCGGAGGAGATTTGAGCCAGCGATTGATTCAAATCTGAGCTAGTTTGTGTGTAACAGGTGGAGATAGTACCGAGTACTTGCGAGTAGTATTGTACTACATATTGTTACATTTCTCAATCAATATAATATACAGATAGTTGGGGGTTTTCAGTTGTATGCTTTCCCTATGATATATTGTGTTGATCGGTGTGATTGATGCCTCAATGTGCACATGCGATTGTTTTTGAATTCCGCAAAATTGATGATCAATGGTAGAGGAGGTTATGCATTATGCATGCATTCCACAATAGTGTATAATCAGGATAATCTTTGTGAATAAGTGTTATATTATTCAAAATTTCTATAATTCCTGTCATGGCTAGTAGGGGTCTAGTCAAGGGCTTATTCAAGTAATTTCACTTGTATCATCATTTCCTTGTTAACTTGATGTTCTAAAGGTGTCATTGAATTATGGGAAGTGACCTAGGCTCTAGGCCTGAAAAAGTGGCTCAAATCCCAGGGACACTAGCACAACATTGAGAAAATAAGTCCCTGAACAATGACATGCCTTTTCATGAGAGCATCCGGAGCCTCCTAGACACTGTGAGTCCCCTACCATGGGAGCATATGGGGGTTAAGTGGTCTAAAATATTAGTGGGACCTAGGGGTTGGTTACCAGAAAGGTTGGGATGGTTCTTAGGAGTCTTGTTGCTAATATTGAAGGTTTGTATGGTGTGTTTCCATTGGTTCCACTTCCTTAACGTGACTTAGGAGGTCGAATCATATCATAGTAACTTCTCGTCACATGTTTACCTCGATTGGACGATTACTTGGTTAGATGTGGGAGGAGGGTGTTACATACCATCAAATTTTTCTTGCATTTTGTTTAAATCCCCAAATTTGATCAGATATCCGATAGACACAATTATCATCGGATATCCAATGATACACTAGTTGGATATATGCCACTAATTATATTCATCAAATATTCAAAAATAATTGAATGTTTTCCAGATATCCAACAAACATTCACATTTTTTTAAATATACGACATTTGATCGAATAAACTATCAAATGACCTTAAATTAACAAACTCAATACATATAACACTTTATAAATCAATACTATTTTGAACTTGAATATAATTCATTTACATTTACACCCTACCCATTTTTTTTCTTGATCATCTTGTAATTTGTGAGCTTAATGATATGATCTTTGAACTCATATTAGAAACCCAAAAATTTGGGTGTGAGAATATGGTCATAGGCACTATTGGGCCAAGACTGGAAAATGTGTTGGGAGATCAATTTCATTAGGGTGAACACTACCTTGCCCTTGAAAATTTCGACAACATCTGATACTAAAAAAACATCCTTTACCTATGTGTGAAGTCAAAGGTTTTCACATTGAAGGCTTCAAATTATTGAACATCGATAAGCCTAGTTGATTACCCCTATCTTATTGACCACAACCTTTGTATTCATTATTGCTTTCATTACAACACCTCTAGTAGATATTGATGGTGTTCATGAGCCTATTTTTGGTTCTCTTCTTTACGGAAACAATACTATCTCCGATGCCATTAATCCTACCTTTGAAACTATTAGTTTTTACTTCTATCCCATGGGGGAAGTAGCTTTTGTCGATGAATGGCTACACAACATGGATCTGATGAGACAATCGTTCATGTTTTTGATGTACTGTCCACACGCCATGGAAATTCGATGGTCTATCATAGCGAGACACTCTATGATGGGTTTCATAGATACCCAACCTATGACAACAAGCTGCATTATATTATCGAAGCCTGTAAGCCATGGAAGAATTATATTCAAGCTTGTTGTTACATGTTGCACTCACATGATTACCTGAGTGTTGAGAATAATACTTTCTTCACACTTTGTTTGATCCTCTCCTTAAATTATTACCTCAAAGGAAGGCTTCAACTGTGTTTTTGATGTGTGAGATTGATATCCTTCTACCAAATACCAAAGACATCGTTTATATCCTAGTAAGATTTATCTTTTTCCTCATTTTCCTCATTTCCTTTGGTTATATGTATGTGTGGAGATGTAAATACCTTTTTTCTCCTTTATGGGAGGATCATGACATTATAGGTGAGTAAGGAGGCCTAACCACTTTTGATTTGTTTGCATATTATTTGATATATTTTCACATATTCTAATAACATTGTTTATGTTAGATCTCACATAATCATGGCCTCTTGTGCTTCTAGAAGTTCAATCATTTTTCTTTCTACTACCTTAACTTGAACACTGAACATAATTATCAATACCTTTCAAATGCTTGACCATTGAACAAAATTGGTAATATAAAAATTCTTTTAAGTTGAAAACATAATCTAGAATGATTTCTAATTGATTCAATTTTTTTATTTTTTTAATATAAAAAGGTGGATTAACTATTGAAAATCCAAAGATATATAAAAAAGTGAAATTGACTTCCTTATAAATCACCACTAATATTTTTTTTTTTTCTAAGTTGTGTGAGTCTTGAGATGAATGCACACTTAACCTTTGGCTTGATTGATCAAGACCCATGGGCATCTAATCCATTAAAATAATTAGTGGATCGCACCCAAGTTGGGACACACTAGTTCTTAACATGGTTAGATTTTCCTACAGAGTTTCAAATTCGTGACCTTAACATCACTAAGTGACTTAACAATACACCCTGTAATTGTCTATTCTATGCCCCATGAGCATAAATTACCACTAATTATTTTAGATATTTTACTTCTATTTACATGATTTATAAAAAAATATTGGTTTAATACGATAATCTTCCCTCCCTACTTTAATCAACGGTGTATGAAAAGTCTTAATTTAAATTAAAAACAATGGTCCAATTTTACCACTTTCCCTCGACCCACCCTACAACCCGTTTTATGTGGAGAAAAAAAATAAGAGCCATGCAACATTTAGGGCTTACAAAATGAAGCCGAAAAACCAAAACCAGCCCAAAACAAAGAAAATGAAAATTAAAGTGGTTGGGATAAAAAGTTAATGAAATTTAAGCAGGAACTTAACAAAGATTTAATCCTCTCCATGAGTGTTACAGATCCATTTGGGCACATCACTCCCAACATTCATATCAGTACTATTAGGGCTCATCAAACCCTAATCTAGTTGTTACATGCCCTAGACAAGTCATCACTGTGAATGCCTCCTTCCCTGAAAGTTTCCTGGCCTGAAGCCCTCCAGAAATGTGTCCTTGAGGGACCAACACAGCCTTGGTCAAGGGTAAATGATCTTCAGTGCAGGTAGGCCCATGTAAGGGTGCACTTTAGTGCACTTAGGCCCACTTTGACTTGTGCTAGGCGAGATTGAGTGAATTGTTCATAGGGTTCTAGGAAGATTAATTAATTTGCGAAAATATTTTAAATTTGTATATTTTCTATCACTACCCATTCACCCCCTCCTATCAGTAGTGATTTGATTCTAACAATTGGTATTAGAGTAGGTGTTTTCTGTTGCAACTTAATTGCTGAAAGGTGGATCTGGGTGAATCATGGGTTATCAAAGTGCTATGATGCTTAGTCCAAAAAAATTTAAGAATGGAGAGAGAAGGTGAAATTACAGTTATCTGCACTTTGATCTAAAGTCTAGAATGCAGTGATGAATGGATATGAAGGAGAAACCCCTACAAAACAAGTTCAACAATGGATTTCCCAAGCCAAGTTTGCAATTTATAACAATATTCATAATCTAGATCCTGAGAAAGTCATGGATCTCAAGTCTGTAAAGGAGATTTGGGAAAGGTTGTAGGCCTTATATGAAGGAGACACCAATAGCAATGGTGGAGAAAAGAAAAAGAAAAGGAAGAAGAAGGAAAAGGCCCCTCATAAGGAAATTGATCATCAAGATGAGATATGCTCTCCAAACATCAAAGTGGTAGATTTTTAAGAAGAGAGATCAGTTGGAGATAAAGCTCAACTTAGCTATGTATTAGTTGAAATAGAAAAACTCTTAGTGAAAAATATAAATTTGAAAAATATTCTATAAATACTTGAAGAAATATAGAAATATTTTGAGGAAGGAATTATTAGTTTGAAAACCTAAATAAAATAAGGAAGGAGGATTGAAGAAGGAATGAGCACACAATTTAAAGAAAAGGAAAATGAATGTGAAAGATTAGAAGCTGAGGTGTTTTCAATGAGAAACGGTTTACAGAAGAAGACAATCATATGGAAGGGGAATCTAGCTCTAAGGAAACATCCAAAAGGACTTTCAAGGAAAACGAATCCAACAAGAAATGAGGCCACAAATTGAATCAACAACCAAGAAGAGAGTCAAGAAAATAATTCTCAACTAGAAGATCTTTGACTTCATCATTGGAGGATATCAAGTGCCTCATTTGGTAAATTTTTGGACATATAGTAGCTGATCAGAAAAATAGAATAATCAATTTCTATCAGCAGAATAGAAAGTTGAAGTTGGAGTAAAAAAAGAAAGATTTCTCAACCTAGCAATCAAGGAATATCATCATTAGTCATTAGGTATAAAAATTCCTTTTATGGTTAATATTACCTATGCAGTGTTTTTTGGCACAAGGTTGTTGAATGCATGACCTATGCAAATAAGAAAAAGAATAGAATGAAGATAAAAAAAACATCTAAGCCTTTTCCACCATTTCTTGGTCACATAAGATGTTTTACATGTGACAATCTTGGCCATATGGCCAAATATTGCAAGTTTCCCAATTTATTTCTGTGATATAATAAAAAACAGAAGCTTAATGAAAGAAGATAAAAAAGAAACTCTAGAAGAGATTCTCATACAAGAAAGAAAAATATGAGGGTTTGGAAGGGGAGGGAGCACCAAGACACCTCAATAAATAATTTAAGCCAATTTGTTCTTAGGGGGAGTATGTAATAGAAAGTGCATGAGTTCAAGGGGGGCTCCTTGATACTTGAAGTGAAGCCTCAATCATTATTTCAATGCTCCTTTTTGACCCTGTGAGAAAGTGTGTAGAGACATGATTTGATTTAAAAGTGTTTCAATAAATGGATCTAGTCCAAATCCTCCAGATAGGTGTAATGGAGCTAGATTAATATCTTGTTGATTTAATATGTGAATTTTGAGAAATTTTGTGATGACAGAGAGGCAGAGTGCCATGATAGTGTGTTGTACCTGCATTACAATTAGAGTAAGAAATGATTAGCTGTTTGAAGAAAAAAATAACGCAGAATGTGTATGCATTGAACAAGTCCATGGATTGGTTTTGAATGTTATTGTTGAGCAATTCATTTCAAAATTTACTATGCCAAGGTTTATAGCGAGTGTGCATTCATTTTGGATTCTTGAATTCATTGAATTGGTTCAAAGATGTACATAGTTTTTCTTATCTAGATCCAACAAACATTTTTTCAATGCTAAAAGATTTCCCCTATTGGCCAATTTCTATCGAGGAGAAATTTCGTCATATAAAAAGAAGGAAGATGTGATGGGAAGTTAACTTGACATTTGTTATGTATTTCATTTTTTATCTAACCTAGAGCGATCAAAGGTAATTGAGAGGGATTCATGTTTGATATAATATTGTCATGTTGTGAAAATCATCCAACGAATCGATCTGGTCTTCAAGGGCATAGTGGAAAATAATAAAAGTTTGAATTGGTATTTTCGACACTCGATATTGTTCAAAATGGTGATTAGTTTGTGTTATCTTGACTAGATCCAATTTCAAGTTGGTGCAACAATGTAGTGGAGTGTATTATCTATTTAATCTTATCAGAATTGAACATGTTAATTATCTAGTTATTATTCGATGAATATTTATTTTGATCCAGGTGTTATGGTTGAGTTGTCACCAAAAGAGAGTGGAACGCCTTAATATCGATATGGTCATGATAGTGTTGGTTTTTGGATGCACATGGATCTAGTCTTGATCTAGTGAAGGAGTGAAAAACGTTCAATGTTTGATTTGGTCCTTCATATAGTGGATCAATTAGGTCTTGTTGATTTAGTCATACATTCATTGGATTTGATCACCAAATCATTATGAATGTCATTAACACATTAAATTTTTAGTAATGGTTGACCGAGTGTGATAATTAGTCATTGATGGGGTTGAAATTGATCCTTTGAGAAAATCAATTTTAAACAATGGTGTTATGTATTGATTAGAGGGTTGGAAATTGAAGGTATTACTTGTAGAATTCACATGGACAGAGCATGTGCTTTTTGATGTTGCATAATGTGTGACTAAATATGGTACGATGGTAGTGAGATCATTGCTAGAGGCTGTGCACATGTAAAGTGTGTTTGGAGAGTGTATGAAAGAGGTTAGAGTGAACTTGGCAAAGAGTTTTTTTGGCCTAGATCAGCCACTCGATAGCTATACATCGTCGAAGCCAACATTGTCACTATATACACAAGTAGAAAACCCTTCTAATTAATTAGTCTCAGGTTCTACATATATCAACATGGGATGGTGATTGTATTGGAGTTGTAAGAACTCTCTAATTTTTTTTAGGTTAATTTAGTAGATAATGGTGTTTACTCAACATAGATTCCACACAAAAAGTCCCAACATACTTAGGGTAGGTTTTGTGGTCGTTTTTTTTTCACGACCATTTTTGTAGGGGTTTGTATCACCTCCTACAATGACCTCTACAAAGATCAAGCCAGTTTCATAGATTGGCATCAACAATACATAGGAAACGTAAAGCATGCAATTTTGTATTGAGATTATGTATGTTTTTATTTTCATAAGAAGAGTATGTGTTGCATGAATTAGAATAGTATGTTGTTGTGTGCTGAGTTGTTTGGTGTGAGAGCTTGATAGTATTTCCATTTTGAGTTGTTGCAAGGGTCAACAGTGCAAGGAGATGTGATTATCACGTGCACATGATGTCTTATATCCACTATGATGCTAAAGCCATGTACTGTTGAGAGTGAGAGACGAGATGTGTTGCTAAGGATTAATGGTATCATAAAGCCATGTAATGTTCATATGTTGCTATCAAAGTTTAGATCGCACCAAAGTTTTGGATTTCCCGGGTCAGATAGGTGTATTGGGATATATGGTAAAACTTTACCATGTATCTCATAATAATAATAATAATAATAAGATTTAACTATATATATTAAAAAAAATGATTTATTTTTAATTAGTAAAATTAGTAATCGAAGAATTTCTCTTATTTAATTAACATAAATTCAAGTTCATCTCTTACCATTAAAACTATTAAATACATTAAATTGATTTCTAACATAAATAATGATTAATAAAGATTAAAAAAGAACCATAATATTTTATGTAACACTATATATATTATATAAATATATATATATATGTATATATATATATATATATATATATATAATATATATATATATATATATATATATATATATATATATAGAGGTATATAACATTGATCACGTTCACAACATAAACATGTAATGATGATACTTATATTTGTTTAATCAAATTTCTCATTCATTTTATATTTATGCAAGTTATGTATAACATGCGAATTATCATTAATCTCCTTGACATCCTTAGGGTTAGTGATCTGATAATCACCCTATGAGTGACCTCAATTTGAAGATTTATTAAACAAAAGGTATTACAGACTCATGTGTTGGTGTGTGCTTTATGTTATTGAAACAATGGATCGATCAGATTGCCAATACACAAAAAATAAGTGGAAAGACAGCAAAGAAATATAGTAAGCAACACAAAGACACAAGAATTTTTAATCAGGAGTTCACCCTATACTCTAGGGCTACATCTCCGGTCCAGCTTCAGTGGTGGCCTTGTTTTATTGTGTCTTACAGTAGAGAAATTACAATGCAGGGACTCAATATGAGTTCTCCTGACATCAGATTTTGCTTGGCAGGGTGGTTCTTGGATTCCCCAAGCCACTCGGAGTACATAGACAGTGGAAAGAGCCAACTGTGATAATAGATCTAGACAAGTTCCTCTATGGGAAGGCTTGAATCTTCAAGCTCTCTGGTGCTCAATGTTGCCCATGGCATGCTCGGCCCTCTGTCTTCTCTACTTGGCTTTACTACTCTCTGTGTTCACCGTCTCTCTTGGTCACTTGGACTCCTCTCAATTTGGGTTTTTCCAGTAAGTCTTCTCTCCCTCTCCCCTCTTTTTTGACTGCCTCCATTCATGGCTTTAGCCATTCGATCCCTATGCCTGTTCGGTTCCTCTCTCGCCTATGTCGATTCACCTTCTGCAACTGCACTTGGAGTTCCCTGTTCGGGTCAACATGAACACTCGGGAAGTGGCCACGTGTCTCCATCTAACTGGTGCCAACATGCTTCGTCAGTTCATTTCTTCTGTTACACTGCGTATGCATTCTTTCTCCACCGTGGCGGTCAAACAGACTCCAAATCCCTTTAAAACGAAGCTTAATCCCCTGTCAATTCCGCTTCCTCCATCGGGCACAATCTCAGTCGTTCGATCCAGGCTCCTCCAGATCCACCGTCATACGCACGTCGAGCGCGGTTTACTTGCTCGACTGATAATGCGCGATCATGGTGGTTTTTCTCTCACCTTTGCTACCACGTGTCGATCGCTGAGTGGGATCACTCCGCTCTCCTCCAAAATCTCTTACTGTTCAAGGGTGCCCCGATTAATACCACCAGTTTTCTAGAGCGCGGGTCCCGCCTTTGTCCTTTAGCACTTTTTCTTTCTCCACCCGTGGTTCTCCGGCTCCCAACGCGACCGAGTGCTTAAGGCTTTTCCACTTTAGCCCTATTTTCCTAGTGATGTGTGATTAGCACTAAGCACTAATCGTGCATCAAAATTGCCTCCTTTTCCCGATCTAGGGCTCCCAGGGGCTGTTTTGACCTCCTGCGCAATCTCCATGGGCCTCGGTTAGCGCGCTTTGACCGAGATCCTCGTCGTTCCACGTTGGCGGCCATTGCCACTAGTTCAAGGTGTTTTTGATCGCTGTTTTGGAATTTTCAAGGATTTGTTCAACTCGATACAGTCAAGGTTCTTGGTAGTCTTTTTTGGATCCGATTCAGATCACGACCTTCTCACTGAAAAAATATTTTGGACCACCAAAAGTTGGTTTTCTTCAAGCATCAATTAATGATGAAACTGTTGTCTCACTTGTCCAATCTCAATCCACTTCGCACTGCTCGACTTCAAACCCTTAAGTCCAATTCTGAGGTATTCCACTTGTCCACTGTGCATCGTCCTTACCTTCCTGTCCAACACTGTGTCCTCCTACAACTCATTAAGATATTAAGGTAGTAGGTCGTCAATAGAAGGTAATTGACTCTGCTCTTTAGGGTCCTCAACCATTGAAGGTTCAAACAACCTCAAACAGTTTGCATTTATGACTGAGTAGATGTGCATGTAAGCTGGTAGCTTAAGGTGGAAGGAATTTTAGCTTAAGGCAGAAGGAATTTTCACCAATCTTCTCAAGTATCCTGAAGGGTCCATACCTAATAGGTTTTAGCTTTTTACCTTCACCTTGCATCCTGTCCTTGCTGATATACAACCAAAATTGGTCTCCAACTTGAAAATTATGCTCCATCTGATGCTTATCATGCCTAGCCGTGTACTTGTCCTGGCTCTTTTCCAGCTGTTCCTGTACTGCCTGATGAATCTCCTGGATCTGTTCAATGAACCTAGTTTCCTTGTCCACATCATTGTGTTTATCAACCATGGTATCTTTACCAAAGACAAAATCCAAAGGAGACCTTGGTATGAAACCAAAATAGGTCTCAAAAGGAGATCTCTGTGTAGAAGAGTGTTTGGCTCTATTGTAAGCATGCTGCACATAACACAAGTGTTCATCCCAAAGCTTAGGGTGTTTACTGCAATATCCTCTCAGAAACTAGATCACCATCTTATTAACTACTTCTGTCTGGCCATCTATTTGTGGATGAAAAGTTGTGCTTTTCTTTAACTTGGTGTCCATTATTTCCCATAGACTTGACCAAAACTTCCCCACAAATTGGGTGTCTCGATCAGATACAATAGAAGTGGTAATCCGAAATGAACCCATACATGTTCAAAGAATAATTTTGCAGTTTGTTCAGCTATAATCTGTTTACTACCGGGTATCAAAATACACATTTTGCTGAACCTATCCATAATAACATACAGATAATCATGACCTTTCCTAGATTTAGGCAGTCCTCCAACAAAATCCATGGAAATGCTTTCCCAAGGGTGAGAAGGAACTGGTAATGGAGTGTATAAGCCTAGTTTTTTGTTGTTGGGGTTGCTTTTAGCACACATAGCACATCCCTTCACATATCTAGAAACTGTCTCATTCATTTTCGGCTAATAGCAGAACCTTTGCAGCTGTGCAATTGTTTTACTTACCCCAAAGTGACCTGATACTAGAGAAGTGTGTGCTTCCCTAATTATCTTTACTCTCTTAGTTTGTGGAATGCAGAGTTTCCTATAATGATATAAGAGTCGGTCCTTCACATGATAGTTCAATTCTTCTACTCTTTTGCCTTGACTGAAAGTTGCATATACATCTTGAAAGTCCATGTCCTAAGCATACTGTTCTATGTAGCTTTCATGCAGCACATAATTATGCTTAAGTATGGTAGATGCATTTATAATGGGTCTAGATAACATTTCTGCAACCTTGTTATGTATGCCCTTTTTATATTTGATGACTAAATGAAATCGTTGTAGAAAACCCATCCATTTATAATGTCATGATTGTTGCAGCTTAGTTTGGGAGTGTAGATATTGAAGTGGATGATGATCAGTGTGTATTACTGTCTCTTTGCCCATTAAGTAACGTTTCCACTTTTTCACACTCTCAACTAATGCATACAATTCTTTATCATAGGTAGGATAGTTAACTACTGCAGAATTAAAAGTCTCAGAATGATAACATATGGGTTTACCGTGTTGTGTCAACACTACTCCCATGGCATAGTCACTGGCATCAATTTGGATCTCAAATGGTCTTTGTAGATCTGGCAGTGCTAGTACAGGTGTTGTACTAATCTTTTCTTTCAAGGTGTCGAAAGGCTTTTTGTTGTTTTCCTCCCCACTGAAACACCTTGTTCAATCATGTCAAAGCATGTAAGGGAGCTGCGATTGAGGAGAAATTTGAAATGAACTTCCTCCAATATTGGGTTGCTCCTAAGAAGCTTCTCACTTCTGTAGCAGACTTGAGTTTAGGCCAGTTTACAATGACTACCACTTTAGAGGGATCTATTTTCAATTCACCTCCCCCTACTATGTGACCCAAATAATTTAGAGAGGTTTTGCCAAATTCACATTTGGAGAGTTTAACACAAATTTTTTCTCTTCTCAAAACATCTAAGGTCTACTTAACATGCTTTAAATGTTCTTCCCATGCTTTAAATGTTCTGGTAAGTTTCGATGTGGTCTCTCTTTACACCTGTATTCCCATCAATGAGGCCATGGCGGTGATTAATAGGCTCACCGACCCTGATATGGCTAAGTTGGTTGAGCTTTGCCTTACCTCCACCTTTTTTAGCTTCGAGGGAGAGTTCTATGAGCAGACTTGCGGAGTTGCCATGGGTTCCCCCTTGTCCCCTGTCGTCGCTAATCTATTTATGGAGGATTTTGAGTCTAAGGCCTTGGCCTCCTCTCGGCTTTTACCGAAGCTTTGGAAAAGATTCGTTGATGACACGGGCGTTGTCTGGTCTCATGGCCCTGATGAGCTTGATCGTTTTTTCAGTCATCTCAATAACCAGTCCACCGCCATAAAATTCACAATGGAGAAAGAAGACAATGGTTGTCTTCCGGTCTTGGATGTTCTCATCTCTAAGAAGGAGGATGGTTCCTTCTCTCATCAGGTGTTTAGAAAGAAGACACATACTGAGCAATACTTGCATGCTTCTTCTCATCATTTCCCCGCTCAGAAGTTAGGGGTTCTGAGCACTCTTGCCACCCGTGCTGTTAGAATTTCGGATGAAGGGAGCTTGGAATCTGAGAAGGCTCATCTCCTAGATGTCTTTGAGAAGAATGGTTACAGTAGACACCTGGGTCGAAAAGCCTTCCTAAAGGCTAAGAAGGAGCCTTCGATCCAAAGGGAACCTAAAGATCGTGTCATGGGGGTTAACATGCCTTACATCCAAGGGACCACTGATAGGATTGCCAGGATTCTGAGGAGGTACGATGTGCCCGCAACTTTTAGACCTCTCAGTACGATCCGTGGCTCCCTAAGGTCAGTAAAAGATCCTGTCGACCCAAAAGACATGAAGGGCGTCTATGTCATTCCTTGTTCCTGTGGGACACCATATATTGGTGAGACAGGTCGCTCTATCAAGCAAAGGATGAGCGAGCATTCGACTGACTTAAGGCATGGGAGGGCCAAGTCCTCAGCCCTGGCTGAACATGCTGAAAAGACGAAGCATCATGTTTGTATTGAGGAGGCTCAAGTCATTGCTAAGGTTGCGCAGTTTCACCATCGTAAATTTAGAGAGGCCCTGGAGATTGAGAAAAGGCCGAAGAATCTTAATAGGGATGATGGCTGGAAGATTAGTAGTTGTTGGGTCCCAGCCCTGTCTTCCTAGCCTCCTCTATCCCTCATTTTTAAGGCCTTGGGGTTGATTCTGGGGTTGGTCCCTTTACCCCTTGGGTTTTTATAATTTTTATTAGTTTGCTTTTTTATTTTCTCCTCTCGGATTCCTAATGTTATATTTTTTGTCCCTTCTATTATCTTAATTACTTGGTATTATTCATTAATATGGTCTTTATGAATTTAATTTCGAGCCCTATTTCAATCATTTGTTGGAATATTAATATTCAAGTAGTAATTTGATAAATTATTACTTATTTCTTGATTTCTATTATGTATATTTTTATATATTATGAAATTATATAAATATTATACTACTAGTATTATCCTATTATAACATTATATACAATTAATAAAGTATCAAATAAATATAGATTACTTAATATTAATTAGCAAATTAATTATTAAATTATTCCTTGATAGAGGATATAATTCAGTAATTTAGTTTCAAATGGACTTTGATTTAAATGATAAATAATTAGTATTATTAAATAAATATATGTTGTACCAATATCGTTTTTGGTACATATATGTACTTTTATTAATAAGCCCATTAACAAATAATATTTTACCTAATTTAACTAATTTTCTATAAATAATAGGAATTTAATATATCTATGATATTATTTATATTAATATATTAAATTATTTATTCATAGAAATTATTAAATTTATTATAAAATATTTTAATTTCAATTTGACCATTAGATTTAAAAGATGAATTATAATTTAAATATTATTATTATTAAATAATTATATGGTATACCAAGGGTATTATTTTAATATGAATTAGTTAGGTTTTTAATAGATATATATACAAGTACAGGTAACTATTGAATATTTTATTATATAATTTACCAAATTTAACTAATTTTAGAATAATATTAATTAATAAATATAGCAAGGATTTTATTGGTTTGACTTGGGTCAATAGGTCAAATTAGCCGTTGTAAATATAGCCGTTGGAGTCTCTGCACACACTATTTAACTAGCTAAGCTGGATTGGATCTTCACCTTGTCCTGACGATGAACCACACTGGTTGGTTCGAAATGCGTCGACAAATTATTTTCTATGTGATTTCGCCGAAGAACTCTCTAAACAAGAAGAAAGGCTCCTAAGAGGTTGAGGAGAAATGAGCGAACTCCGTAGCTATGAAGAGGAAGAAAGTGAAATCGCGCACTTCTAAAAAGCGAAAATTTCTGCACCTCGTGCTTTGAAGGGCTACGAACATGTGTGCAGAAAAACCCATCGGCACTGTGCACATCACAAATTTTTTAAAGGGAGCAATATTTGTGCATGGAGCAATTTTGAAAGAATCTTCGATACTAGGAGAAAAATTGAAGTGAAAAAAACTTGGGTAAAGAATTGCTCTTTTTAGTCTTACAAATCAAATAAATAAGATTATATTGAAAACATTATTAATAAATGATTTGAGTGAAACTCGACTAAACTTGAGTAACTGAAATTAAACTAGGACACTTGGAGGCACGGGTGGAATTTGACGAGCAAATTGTCTGTCATAGGGTGATTTTCGCATCAAATACCACTTAAAAAATTACAAAATAGTCAAAAACCTATTGTGTAACTATTAAACTGGGTCGGGAACTCTCGAAAATGTCAAATTTGAAGGGTCGGTTTCTTTTGAAATTCCAACCCTGCTTGGAGGGATGGTTTTGACATCTAACAAGTAGTTGGAATTAGATTCTCCAACAATTTTTATAATAGAGCTTTCACCTATAATTCAAATTATATGAACCTCATAATTCTAATAAGTTACATAATTTTATTAACCACAAATTTGACATGAAGAGTTTCCTTAGGCATACCAATCTTAGAATGAACTTCAAGTTGAATTTTCATTGAGCTTAAATCAATACAACCAGTTCAAAGAATTTTTAATTTAGAATATAGACCTATTTAACCAGCTTACAAAGAGAGTGAATGTCATTTCTCAATGTTAGAATAAGAGGAAGAGAGCGAAAACTATAACGCAAGAGAAAAGTTGGTACCTAGGCAAGAAGGCATAGAGCTGATGGCTTTCTTGGCATGAGGGATATCTTTCGTGGTTCTTTAAATTCAAAAACGACATTTATGAAGAACAGTCCAGGGTGATATGAAAAGAGAGTGGCTTATGGTGTTGTCTTTGCGTTCCGATTCTTCACTATCACCACACAGATTCATAGGCAGCTTAGGGCTCACGAGGTTTAGTGTGAATAACGAAGTATTTAACCCGAAAAGATTTGAGACAAAAACAACAGGCTCGTGAGGTCTAGTGTGAATAACGAAGCATTTAACCTGGAAAGATTAGAGACAAAAACAACAGATTTGTAAGACAGGGTCTTTATTTTTAATACTTGCCTGTGATCTAGTTCTAGCTGGCATAAGATGTGCATAAGGTGAGAATTGAAGCCTTTGTTGAAAGACACGACACACTTTGGTCTTGAAAAAGTAATGACGTTGAAGAGTAATGAGGTTCTTGTTCTAAAAACTCGACTCCAAGATCAAATTTTGGGTACAAAGTCATGTCCACATCAAAGATGGTGGAAAACCGATTAACATCTTTGGTATTTCCTTCAAATTGTCACTAGCTGTTAGAGTCGTACTTGGGGCCATTTTCTTTCACTGCTCCCATGCTGATTTGAATTCCATCCATGAAGATGTCCACAAACAGATTGTAGAGGCCCATGTTGAAAAATGTATTCCATATTTTTTTTAATTAGTTGATCTTGCATCATAGTAGATAGCATAATATGAATGTTCTAAAAGAAAGAGTTCCGATTTTTAATTACCCAATGAGTGGATCCTACAAATTTATTTCAAAACCATTGAAGCAAGCTAGTTGTAAGAATCAATAGTAAATGAGAAAAGATTTCCTTACAAGAGACCCAACTCAACGCTGCAACTATAACTATTGCTCCGTACAACTATGAATTGCTGCAAATAAATATCACCACTTACGAAGACAGGTAAGAATTATCATCTTTATTGACACGATCCACCTCTGTGCCACGATGAAACCCTTGGATAATTGAACGGTTCCTTCTAGACATTGAAAGCAAGCTTAGTGTTGAAATTACATGAATTGTATTCAGCAGCTCACACCCATCTAGAATGGATGTAAGCACTGAAGTCTAGACAGTGAAAGCAAGCTTAGTGTTGACATTACATGAATTGTATTCAGCAGCCCACACATCTAGAATGGATGTAAACACATTTTCAGTGCTGTTTAATTCTTTTAATCCACATGGACATGAGAGTAAAATGATCTGATATTTAAATTGAAAGCTAAATTTTCAAATAATAATTATAAGGAGAGAGGAAAATTAAGAATGAAAATTAATGTTTATTAAAGCAAATGTGATTTTTCAAAATCTTATTTCTAAATCACATTAAAGATAATTCATCCGGACTTTGTGTGATTCATCTTATTTCTATCATAAAAAAATAGAAAAAGGCCCCTCCAAAATCACTATCGTTGGGCGGTTAGAAATATGGCAAATATTAAGAAAATTATCTTGCATTACGTGAACGGTTATTGTAATTCATTTGGTGTAGCACACATTTGAGGATGGACACACACAAGTTAGATATATATGTGCTTTCACTATTCAAGCTCTAGCAATGCATGACATGATTATCAATCCCTCTTCAAATAGGAGAAAATTTCCTTCTCATGCATGACATCATCAATCCCGAAGAAACTTTCCTCCTTGTACATTGTGTTAAACAAAGTGGCCATTTTTGGACTCATTGAACAGAGGAGCTATTTATTTTTATTTAGATGATCCATTCTTAGAATATTTTGAAACACGATGAACCTTTGTAATGCCACTTCTGTTAATCTAACAATGTGCAGCAAGGAAAAATAATAACTCAGCAAATAAAACCATGCACAGGAAAACACAGCAATTAACATGGTTCACCCAACCAATCTGGGCTATGTCCAGCAAACATAGGCATCGACAATTCTTAATTAATCAAACAGGAGATTACATAAAATAAAATCCTCACAAACTCTCACACTTATTAAACAATCCATATGGATACCTGTTATATAGCAAAGAGAATCTAACTGCCTCATAAATCCTCTCAACTCAAATTTAGGATGCATTAATTCCCTCCCAACAAACTAGAGCTAATCTAAGAACTGATTCATATTGTTGTCATCTACTGAGATTTTTCCTATTTTATTCAAAACATAAAATCTCAACAATCTCCACCTTGACAACAGTTAGCCTGATGCCATGCTATTATTATTTTATCTTTTCTGCAAGCCAAGAGAAGCCAAACACCAGCGTAGCTTCTCTAACAAAACTGGTTTAGTGAATATGTCTGCACAATTCTCCTTTGTATGCACCTTTTCAAGAGAGACTCCCCTTTCAGTGATAACCTGTCTTACAAAATGGTACTTGATCGGTATATGCTTTGATTTACTATGATAAGCCGGATTCTTAGCCAAATGTATTGCACTTTGACTGTCAAAAAATAACTTGATGCTGTCCTGCAACCTACCAAATTCACCAAACAAACATTTCAACCAAATCTCTTCTTTGCAAGCATGAGAAGCATCAATGTATTCTGCTTCAGTAGTGGATAAAGCAACAATGTTCTGTAGCTTTGACATCCAACTGATAGCTCCACCTACAAGAGTAAAAACGTACCCTGAAGTTGACCTTCTCTTATCCAAATCACCTGCAAAATTGGAATCAACATATTTGCAAACAAATTCACTACTCTTATTGTAAGTGATACAATAACTACTTGTGCCTCTCAAATACCGAAGCACCCATTTCACTGCTGACCAGTGCTCTTTACCCGGATTTTCCATATACCTGCTGACAACCCCAACTGCACGTGAAATATCTGGTCAAGTACAAAACATCGCATACATTAAACACCCTACTACATTGACATATGGGATTCGAGACATATAATCCTTTTCTTCATCTGTATTAGGACATAAACTCAAAGAAACATTAAAATGGGAAGCTAAAGGGACTGACACAGGCTTCACATTATTCATACCAAATCTCAAAAGTATTTTCTCAATATACTTCTCTTGTGATAGCCATAGCTTACCATTGCTCATATCTCTGAAAATCTCCATGCCCAAAATCTGTCTTGCTGCTCCTAGATCATTCATATCAAATGTCCTTGCCATCTGAGCCTTCAACCTGTTGATTTTTTCTATGCTTTTTCTTGCTAAAAGCATATCGTCAACATACAATACTAAGATAATGAATATGCCATTTTTAAATTGCTTAAAATAAACACAATGATCATATTCACTTCTAACAGATTTCTGACTCAACATGAAAGAATCAAAATTCTTATACCACTGTCGAGGGGACTGCTTCAGGCCATATAATGACTTCTTGAGCCTGCAGACAAATTTCTCATTGCGATGCTGAACAAACCCTTCCGGTTGTTCCATATAAATTTTCTCATTTAAGTCACCATGTAGAAATGTAGTCTTAACATCTAATTGCTGCAACTCTAAATCAAGCAAAGCCACTAATGCTAACACAATTCTAATTGAAACAATTTTAACTACTGGTGAAAAAATTTCATGAAAGTCAATGTCGGCTTTCTGAGAAAACCCTTTTGCAACCAGCCTCGCTTTGTACCTGTCTTCCGTATCATACACACCCTGTTTCAGCTTGAAAACCCATTTACACCCCACAGTTTTCCTGTCTTTCGGAAGCTCAACCAGATCCCATGTGCCATTCTTACCTAAGGCCATCATTTCGTCCTTCATATCTGCTTTCCACTTGTCACTTTTCGAACCTTCTATTTCTTCCTGATAGCACAAAGGTTCATCGTCATTAGCAGTAAATGCAACTGAAGTAACATAATCATCATACCTTCTCGGTGGCCGTTTGATTCTTGCTGACCTCCTTAAGGATGTTTCTGGCGCTTCCTCGATTGGCTGACTACCATCTGTAGGAACTTCTTGATGATCAGTATCTGAGACCTGTTCATGATCTATACCTGAACCCTGTTCATGTTCTGATTCTGAAACCTGTTCATGACTAGTATCTAAACTATGGTCATCATGACTATCATTAGAAATGCTATCAAACTGAATGCGTTGAAAGTCAGATACACCATCCTGTTTCAATCTACTATCTACATCTAACTGTACAAGAGAGGATTCATTAAACTTTACATCTCTGTTCATGATGATTTTGCGGGTAGTAAGATCCCACAATCTATATCCCTTTGTTCCAACATTATACCCAACAAAGATATACCTTTTAGACTTTGGATCTAATTTAGTTTGCTGATGTTTAGGAACTAGAGCATATGCATCACAACCAAACACTCTAAGTTTAGAATAGTCACAAGGGTGTCCTTTCCATACCTCTTGAGGAATCTTGCAGCCTATCGTTGTCGATGGAGATCGGTTTATCACATAACAAGTTGTTGCCACCACTTCCATCCACAACTCCTTTTGCAACCCAACATTACTCAGCATACTCCTTGCTCTCTTTAGAAGAGTCCTATTCATGTGTTTAGCAACTCCATTTTGCTGAGGAGTATAAACCGTGGTCTTATGTCTCTCGATCCCTGTATCCTTGCAATAGCTGTCAAACTCCTTGGAAGTAAACTCACCACCATTGTCAGTTCTTAAACAT
>APFE030297120.1:24120-42180 GCA_000404065.3 Pinus taeda
ACATTTGCAGTTGTATACTCCCAATCCCCACAATATTACATGTTACATCATTACCCATGTACACAACTCCATCATTAATTGATTTATATGTCTTAAACCATTCTTTATGAATACACATGTGGCTTGATGCACCGGAATCTAACAACCAATGTTGATCATGATTTGACACATTAACTGATAATACTTCATCACTCATACCTGAACCAGATGTCGAACCTGTATCTATCGTATTTGCCTCATTTTTCTTTATCGAAGAATCTGCTTTAGAAGCTTGCTGTTGTCGCTTCCAGTAGTCCTTCTTTAAATGCCCTGATTTGCCACAAAACCAACACTTTATCTTACTCTTCTTCCCTTTCGACTTTGAACGTGAGTCGCTCGGCCTACTGGAGCGTATTTCTTTCGAACGACCTCTAACCATCATAGCTTCTAATGTAGAGGTTTCTGAATGCGACCTTCTCCTTGTTTCTTCCGATAATAAGGATGCAACTACATCATCAAACTCAATAGTTTCTGATGAACTAAGACTTATAGAAGTAACAAAATGATCCCATGACTCGGGCAACAAGCACAATAAAGTAATAGCTTTATCCTCGGATTGAATTTTTACTTCTATACTTTGTAATTGCACCAAAAGGGTATTAAAAGCATTCAAATGATCAGCAATTGATGTACCTTCCTTCATTCGAAAACTGTACAACTGTCGCTTCAGGAGAATCCTATTGGTTAAGGATTTGGTCATGTACAGTTTCTCCAGTTTCGTCCACAAACCAACAGTTATTGTCTCCAACACAATATTAAACAGGACATCATCCGCCAGACACAGTCGAATAGCACTAACTGCTCTTTCATCCATCTTGTCCTACTCATCATCTGTGATGTTTTAAGGTTTTTTGGATTTACCCATCAATGCCTTTGCCACGCCTTGTTGGACAAGCAGATCATGCATCTTCACCTTCCAGATCTCGAAATTATTTTTGCCATTAAACTTCTCAATTTCAAACTGGGCACTCTGAGTTTTTGCCATCTTGTATCAACCAAAAAACAGACAACAATCTCCAAATCCAACTTTAAATAAAACAAGGTAATCTAAAAAAAAAAACGACTATGCCTTACTGCCATTTCCTTAAAAAAAAAAAAATTCTTTTGCTGTGCAAATTCCACGCCAATGCTAAAAAAAAAGACTCAGAATAAAATATTTTCTAAAAAATCCACTTGTACGTACTCCATTTCATTCAGGTTTCTTAACAAAAATAATACATCACAGAAGAAAGTATCATACCATGGGTAACCCAGGAAACCACACCATTGTTGATCACAGTGAAATGCAAACCTGACGAATGATAATATATCGATCGACAAAAAACATACAACCAATAAGAAAAAAAAGAAAGTAGTGGAAAACGTTCTTCAGTGCCAGTACACGGTTAAAGAAAAGAGATTCTCAGTGGCGAACAACACTATATTCAGTGGTGAACAACGCTCCCTAGACTCTGGCTATAAATCCCCACGCAGAACCAATTCCATGCAATCGTTGGTGCTTGTAGAACCAATTACACAGGTTTGCCACGATGGGCTCTCTCAGCTCAATCCACGATGCACTGCGCAAAACATCCTTCACTGGCTCCCATACGGTCTCCACGACAGGCGAGTTAGCTGACATCTGGAAGGCTTTACGCAGGTGACACCTCCGCCATTGTACCAGAAACGCACCAGCAGCAGTGGACATACGCATCCCCACAGCCACGGCCAAAAAATGGTTTACACCGATATGGTTTACGCCCAACGCTGTTTTACCTCCACGCAGCAGTGTTTACGACACACCAACATTGTCATAAAAGACTCCACGCACCAGCAATCACATACACACCAGTAGGCAGGCTCACACGACGCCTCCAACATGCTCTGATACCATTTATTAGAGGTAAAGGTGTGCAGCAATCAAATAAACAATATACATAGCAAATAACCATACACAGGAGACATCAGATTAACGTGGTTCACCCAACCAATCTGGGTTACGTCCACCAAACATAGGCATTGACAAACTTTATTAATCAAACAAGAGATTACAAAAATTAATCAAGTTCCTCACAAACTCACTCACCTAAACAATCTGTATGGATAACTGTTTTATAGCTAAGAGAATCTAACTGCCTCATAAATCCTCTTACATCAAATATAGGATGCATTAACTCTCTCCCAACAAAATAGAGCTAATCTAGCAACAAATTCCTATTGTTGTCACACACTGAGATTTTTGCCTATTTTTATGAAACAGAAAATCTCAACAAGAAAAAAAAATTAGAATTGGTGTGAAAGATTACATGAAGGCTGAATATTTGGCCTCAAGGCAAGGAAAAAATTTGTTTACAAAATAGCATAGGTTGTATCATTACAAAATTGGAGTCTTTTTTTGAAGGAAATTGTTTTAATGATAACGTTAAAATGAAGATAATAATCAAATTTTAAATTTTAATAACTTTCTTAAGAAGATTTTATAAATCATAGAATGGAGTTCTAACATAATACATTGCAAACGTATAATTTTAATTGTACAACACGAGAGTATTGACAACCAAAAATTAAGAATTATTTTACGATGCCGAAATGGTTTTTAGGTTTTCAGGTAGAGTACTTCTTAGCTCTTCGCTTCATTAACTAATGTTGAGTGGTGGGTATAATTAGGGTATCCAAAGGTATAGTAATATCGATCGCAATTGATTTCAAAATTGATCATCCCTCGCAATTAATTCCATATAAAAGAAAAATACAAAACCGATTTACTTACCCATTCCTATAATACCCATCACTTTAATTGAGATAACATATTAGTGGTGAAAGTCTGTTGAGGATAATGCTTAAACTAAGTTATGTAATTGTTGAGAAATTATCAAGCAAATTGTGTGTTCCAAGTTATCCGAATTAGCACAGCAAATTAATAGATGTAGTTAGTTATCATTCAAAAAATTATTAGGGGTCGTGGATTAGTGAGATAATGGATAATCGAATTAGAAATATGTCAGCTATATAATAATGTATTCATTCTTCCTATGTAGATAGGGGATTCCAATTAGAGTTCATCTCATGGATTGAGAATCAGACTTCTCTTAATTTTTTTCATTAGTTTTGTTTATGTTTTCATATGTATGCTCTTGATAGATTTAACATGTTGTATTAGAGCTAGGTTAAGAGAGTTGATTTATATATAAAGTGTGTGTTGTTGGCAGGAGGTTTCAAAAGTTTGTGAAAGCCATTGGCAAGAGTTTTCATAATTTTATGAAGCCTGTGTACATTGAAGTTATTGGTGGGAGTGCTAGCAGTTAGCAATAATGGCCAACAATATGAATATTTCTCAGCCACAAATACCAATGTTTAAAGGTGAGAACTTTGGTTTTTGGAGCATTAAGATGAAAACATTGTTTCTCTTAAAAGATTTGTGGGATTTTGTAGAAAATAGATATACATAACTAGATGCTCAAAAAATTGCCCACTGAACTCAAGACCAAAGAACAAAGCTAAATGAAAACTGTAAAAAGTATTCAAAGGCTCTCTTCCTAATACAACAAGCAGTATATGATTCTATTTTTCCAAGACTAGTTGGAGTAACAAAATCAAAGATGGCATGGGGTGCTTTGCATCAAGCATATCAAGCAACTAATAAGGTAAAAATTGCTAAGTTGCAGTCCTTAAGAAGAGAATTTGAAACTTTGTTCATGCAAAACTCTGAATCTATTCAATGTTTTCTCACTAGAGTTATGGTATAGTGAATGAAATTAGGTATTATGGAGAAGATTTAAAAGATCAAAAAATTGTTGAGAAGATTTTAAGAAGTTTTCCTGCAAAATTTGATGAGGTTGTTGTTGCTCCTTAGGAGTCTAAGGATCTAACTCAGTTGTACGTGAATGAGCCAATGTTTTTATTGCAAGAGATTTGGCCATTATGAACGAAATTGTTGGAAAAAACAAAAACAACAAGCTATTTTTTCTGAAGAAAAAGAAGAGGTTGGCACTTTATTCTTGGCTTATGATTCAACTAATAATGTTTCCAAATAGGTGTGGCTTATGGATAGTGGTTACAACAATCACATGACAGGAAATGAAGATGGCTTTGTAGAGATAGATGAATCTACAAAACTTGATGTACTATTGGGAGATGACAAGCCAGTTGAAGCTAAAGGTAAGGGAACAATTGTTGTGAAGGAAAAATTAGGAAAACCAAAGCACATTAATGATGTTTTATATGTTCCTGGTCTAGCACATAATTTGTTGAGTGTAGAGAAGCTCCTTGAAAAGAGATATTTAATTATTTTCAAGGACAACCAACGCATAATCTATGATAAAGATGATCATAGTAAAATTATTGCTAACACTAATATGCTGCAAAATAGAATTTTTTTCTTTCAATCTCCCTTGTAAAGAAGGTACAACATTGAATGTTGCTTATGATGATAGTCCTTGGTTATGGCACATAATATATGGATATTTTGATATGAAAGGCTTGAAATTATTATATAACAAGCAAATGTTCAAAGGGTTACCACTTATTGGTTCTATTGATCAAGTCTATGAAGGGTGTATTCTTGGTAAGCAACATAGAGATTCATTCCAATAGGAAAATCATGGAGAGCAAGTAAACCACTAGAACTAGCGCATGCAAATATGTTGTCCTATGAAAATTTTGTCTCTCAATAAAAATAAGTATTTCATTATTTTTGTCGATGCTTTTAGTAAAAGAACATGGGTATATTTCATTAAAGAAAAATCTGATGCATTCTTTGTATTTCAACAATTTAAAGCTCTTGTGGAAAAGAAAAGTGATTATTGTCTAAAGACATTACACATAGATAGAGGGGGAGAATTCACTTCTAATAAGTTTCATTCTTATTGTAGAATGAATGGCATTCAAAGGCAATTGGCAGCTAGTTATACTCCCCAACAGAATGGCTTTGTTGAACGTAAGAATAGAACAATTGCTGAGATGGCTATGAGCATGATGAAAGGAAAAAACCATCCAAACATTTTTTGGGTTGAATCTGTAGCTACATCTATTTATTTCCTTAATAGATTCCCAACAAGAAGTGTGCAAAATATTACCCCTTATGAAGCATGGTGTGGATGAAAACCCAATATTTCTCATTTAAGAGTCTTTGGTTGCATTGCCTATGCTCATGTTCCTACTAAAAAGAGAATAAAGCTTGATGTTAAAAGTGTGAAATGTATTATTAGATATTATGAGGAAACCAAAGGTTATAGATTATACAATCCACAAACTAAACAATTAATGATTAGTTGTGATGTGTTCCTTGATGAGAAATAGGAATGGTAGTGGAATCACAATGTGCAACAACAAACTCCAAGTATTGTTGTATAGGGAGATGAATCTTTTATTTCTGCAAATCCATCTAGTAATCAAAATACTTCAAAGGCCACATCAGCTCTGTCATGTTTTGCTACTTCAAGTCTTGTTTCAAGTCCATGTCCTCCTCCGAAAAAGATAAAATATTTAAATGAAAGTTATGGTTATACTAATTTTTCTTTGATGTCTCAGATTGAAGCAAAACCAAGATGTTTTGAAGATGTAGTAAAAGAGTTATTTTGGTGAAAAGAAATAGATAAAGAGGTGGCAGTGATTAAAAATAATGAAACATGGAAGCTTGTGCATCCTCTTACTGAAATAGAAGTCATTAGGGTGAAATGGTTGTATAAAACCAAGTATGCAGTTGATGGATCAATACAAAGGCACAAAGCAAGGTTAGTAGAAAATGGATATGCTCAACAACCACGTATTGACTACAATGAAAAATATGCTCTTGTTTCAAGATTTGATACAATCAGAACTGTTTTGGCATCAACAATGCAATATAAATGGTTAGTTTATCAATTTGATGTTAAATCAGCGTTTCTAAATGGTGAGTTGAAAGAAAATGTATATGTTCAACAACCCCAAGGATATAAAGATGCAAGCACTGAACACAAAGTCTACAAACTAAAAAAGGCTCTTTATGGGCTTAAACAAGCTCCAAGAGCATGGTATAGTAGAATTGACACTAATTTTTTGAAAAAGGGGTTTAATAGAAGTGAAAATGAACACACATTATATATAAAGTCCAATGGTAATGATATAATAATTGTGTGCTTATACGTAGATGACTTGATTTACACATCTTCAAGTGATTTGTTAATGGAAGAGTTCAGGAAGGCTATGATCACTGAACTTGAAATGACTGATTTGGATTTGATCCGTTATTTTCTTATCATAGAAATGACACAAATGAATGATGGAATTTTTATTTCACAAGAAAAATATGTTTCAAATATTCTTAAAAAATGGAAAATGGGAAATTGTAAACCCATGAGCACACCCATGAATATAAATGAAAATTTTTCTGTAGAAGATGGAGCTGAAAAAGTAGATGCTCAATCCTATAGGAGTCTAGTAGGAAGTCTTTTGTATCTTACTACCACTAGGCCTGATATTATGCATGGTGTAGGCTTGATTTCCATATTCATGTAAATTCAATCCTATAGGAGTCTCGTAGGAAGCCTTTTGTATCTTACTATCGCTAGGCCTGATATTATGCATGGTGTAGGCTTGATTTCCATATTCATGCAAAGTCCAAGTAAAATTCATTTGGAGCAGCAAAAATAATTTTGAGGGATCTCTCTGGAACAAGAAATTACGGAATTTGGTATACTTCATCAAATAATTTTTGGTTGGTTGGTTATACAGATAGTGATTGGGCTAGATCTTTTGATGATAGAAAAATCACTTCAAGTTATGGATTCAACATTGGATCAAGTGCAGTGTTATAGTGTTCAAAGAAACAACCAAAAGAAACAACCAACAACTTCATTGTCTTCTACAAAAGTATTTTCCAGCATCAACGACATGTGAAGCAATTTGGTTGAAGAAAGTATTGTTAGATCTAAAACAAGAACAAAAATATTCCGCAGCTATTTACTGTGATAACTTGTCTACCATTTCCATAACTAAAAATCTAGTGTTTCATAATGGCACCAAACACATTGATACCAAATATAAGTTATGGATTCAACCTTAGATCAAGTGCAATATTATGGTGTTCAAAGAAGTAACGAACTACTTCATTGTCTTCTACATAAGTGTTTTCCAGCATCAACAACATGTGAAGCAATTTGGTTGAAGAAAGTATTGTTAGATTTAAAACAAGAACAAAAGTATTCCACAACTATTTACTGTGATAACTTGTCTAACTTTGCCATAACTAAAAATATGTTGTTTCGTAATGGCACCAAACACATTGATACCAAATATCATTTCATAAGAGACTGTGGCAAAAGGAGAAATTGAAATAAAGTTTTGCACAACAAATTATGATCTCTCAGAGATATTTACCAAAGTACTACCAAAAGGGAAGTTTCAATACATGATGGATATGCTTGGAATCACCTCATTAAGCATTAAGGGGCAGTGTTGAGGATAATGCTTAAACTAAGTTATGTAACTTCTGACAAATTAGCCGGCTATTTTGGTGTTCTCATTTATCAAAGTTAGGGAAACAAATTAATAGATGTAATGAGTTATCATTCAACAAATTATTAGAGGGCATCATTTTAGTCAGATAATGGATAATCAAATTAGAAATATGTCAGCTATATAATAATGTATTCATTGCTCCTATGCAGACATGAGATTCCGATGAAAGTTCAGCTAATGGATTGAAAATCAGACTTCTCATCATTAATTTTGTTTATATTTTCATATGTATGCTTTTTGATAGATTTAACAAAGTCATTATTACATATAGAATCATAGGGGTGTGGAAAATCAATATACTTGACCACACTTCGATTGAAAAACCAATCTCGAGCTGCTTCTGCAATGGTACCAGGGGACGAACTTAAGTTTACAAGTAACTTAACTTTGTCGATAGCAAATTTAGCTCATTGTTTTAAACGTAATGGAAGAACTCACAAACAATTCATGAAGCACTGTATGCACTATGCGCTGTGTTTCTATGAGTAACCGGTTGGGAATTTAAGGAGTGGATATATAGTTTTCTAAAATTTTGGGTGCCCTGATTTGAATAAACCTATCGTAATGGCGGAGGCACAATGCTCTCTCCTTTGCAATGCTTCTCTAAATTTGTATAAAAAGGATTAAACCATAAGAAGAGAAGCATGGCAATGTGATCCTCCATGGGTTAAATGAAAATTAAGTATCAGAAAATTTCCCTTGGCTTGAACAAAATGATAAACGCTTTGTAAAATAAATGATGAGCACATGGTTTTTTAAACGCTTTGTAAATTAAGTGATGATCACATGGTTAAAAAACCAGTGTAATTGTATGGGGAGGCATATTGATTTTAACCGTTTAAAAGATGAAGTGACGGTGGAGATATCTTAATTATCATACAACGAATCAAGTGTGATGAGAACCGTTGAGTTTATTAAAACAAATGATTCTGATGAAGGGTTTACGTCACTTTATATTCGATATGAGGTTACTATGTTTAACCATACTCATTGAGTCAAAAGGCTTTTTTCTGAAATGGTTGTTTTCCATAATGGGTTTTCTCACACTAACTCTGTATCAAAATCTTTATGTACCTCCTTGTTATGTTAAGTGAGCTTAACAAAACCTGATTACGTAAATCAGAGGTTTTATTTATGTTTTAGTTTTGGATTTAAAAGCATTTTTATATTTGAAATATAAGTAAACTAATATGAAGTAATCACATAACTACAGGAGTTTTAGAACAAAAATACCTTGAAGCTCGAAAAAAGAATTATTCAAAACGGGACATTATTCATAAACAAAAAATTTCACGCAAGCTCAGCACGGATATGGGTAGCTTTGAACACCGAACAAAATGTAGATTTAGATAAATAATTTATATCAGAGTTCAGCCTTAACCAACTCGTTTCTCGTTATGAATATTGTTGGCCTACTTCATTTTGAATAAAATTAAGGGTGAAAGAAAAGGTGAATTAGTTTGGTAAAGAGATATGAAACTCTTAAATAGAAAGGTAAACCTACAAGCATAAGCTGAGAACGTGCTTGCTCCTTGGACAATCTGAGTTTCTTCCGGGTGCCGCCCTCAGATCAGCTTCTTTATCGCTAACCCTAGAGCAAGCTCTCTCTGCCTCCAATTCCTAGGTGGCATCGCGTTCCTTCTTGATGCTCATGTCGTAGTAGTTGCTCTCAGTATTGATTACATGGCTCAAATCTAAAGGAAATGACCCTAAGGTTTTGTTGGTTTTGTTCAGTCTCATTATAGTAATTTATTGGTTAACGCTAGAGCAAGATCTTTCTGTCTCCAATTTCTAGGTGGCATCCCATTCTTTATTGATGATTACAATTTATTGGTTACCACTAGAGCAAGCTCTTTCTGTCTCCAATTTCTAGGTGGCATCCCATTCTTTCTTGATGATTATATTGTTGTCGTTGTTTTCAACGTTGATTACATTGCTGGAATCTAAATGAAATGAACATAATGCTTTGTTCAATCTTATTGCAGTCATGTATGGTTAATATCTCTAATATATTATTGATGTTTCCCATATAATCTTATTTAACTTATTATTAATTGCTCGAAATTATTTTTTCATTTCTTATCAATTAATGGTGCCCGTATCTTCATTCTAGTAACAAGAAGCGGACAATTTATTCACATTGATTTGCCCGTATACGATTGCTTTCGATTCCCTGTTCTTTTTGTATACATCTCGCCGTCAAATATGACTTAAACACGGACACCGTTTTCGAAAGAATACACAACCAGTCAAGCAATACCGTAACGTTTGATCAACCGTAACGTGCCTTCGGTTTTGAATTTCTAAAGTGCAAAATATATTGTTATTATAATATATTATTATAAAATAGGATTGTTAAAAGGATTAAATACTCATAAACTTAACCCTTAACAGATGGGTTCTTCAGATGGTTTACATAATCGTCTCCTCTTTATGCTTAACCTATTCAAATAGGTAACCCATTCAAGTAGGTAAAAGTAAAAGGAGTTGTTTTTAGTGAGACTTTTTAAAGTTTTTCCGATTGTTTTTCTGGTAAAATTTTTCTAACTTTTTGTAGCAATTTATTGAAATCAAAAACTTGATGGGTAATCTCTGGAAAATCAAAGCGTTGTAAACTTTTTTCAGGGTGATGAATCTAAATATGCATTCAAAAACTAGTTTAAATAACACAAATCAAAATTTCACCTCAAATTTTTACCCAGATTCATTGCAGATCGGCTGACGTTGACTTAATTTTGAACAAATAAAAAAGCCCACCAGCAATGTCATTCCAACCTGACCCTCCGCATGTGTGGCGAAGGGCATATTTAATATTACACACATATAAATTTAAACAACACATGGTTTTGGATGTTGCGGCGCTTATACAATTGCAATCAAATAAATTTAAAAAACACATGTTTTTGGATTTCGCGAGGGGCCCACCAAGAGTTTTATGACTCAAGGAATAATTGTTGATAGGTTGGCCTTGACTTTAAGTTCTAACCATTCAAAAGTAGAACCAGCCCTGGTTTTTTGCATTTATGGCTAGCAGTGTTAATCATTATATATCTTGGAAGTCAGTAAGAATATAAATATTTTTTATGACTCAAGGAATAATGGTGGATAGGTTGGCTTTGACTTTTATTTTTAACCATTCAAAACTAGCACCAGCCATGTCATTCTAAGGGCTGGTTTTTTGCATTTATGGTCAGGAGGGTTAATCATTATATATCTTGGAAGTCAGTAAGAATATAATTTTTTTTTATGACTCAAGAATAATTTTTGATTGGTTGGCTTTGACTTTAAGTTTTAACCATTCAAAACTAGCACTAGCCATGTCATTCTAAGGGTTGGTTTTTTGCATTTATGGCCAGAGTGTTAATAATTATATATCTTGGAAGTCAATACTTTTTTTTTGCCGTGGTTAATTTGGGCTAGTCGACTCAGAAGGGGCATTAGCCATGTCATTCTAAGGTCGGCTCACTAGCTAGGGTTAACTCCAAGAGTTTTTGAGGAGCATGGACCCTGTGACCTCTCGAATTTGCACTGATTTTGATTAACTCAGCTAACCCTTCAAGCTTAGTGAAAATACATATTTAATAATATAATTAGAGCATATTTTGAAATTATATAAAAAAATATTATAATTTTGTATTTAATAAAACTTGATATAATTAATGAATTTATACAATTGATTCATAATTTCAATTTAAGGGTTATAGATTAATATACATTAAAAGTGAAACGAAACTTCACATTGATTTAGTAAATATCGAAATTAGTCAACGATTTGAAATATATGATTGCAGTATCATACTTATCCCCAAGAATTTCAAAGAGTGTTTTGTTTACACAATACGTTCCTCGTTGGCGAGTCAAAGTAGAGATCCTGTAGCGTGTAAAAGTGAGAGCTCCTCTACGAGCTTATCTGACGAGCTCCTCTATGAGCTTCTCTGACAAGAATTACATTCTTGAGACAAAGAACTATTACGTTGCCACGATCAGGCTAGGAATTTCAAAGGTGAAACACCAGGATTTTGTGATTCTAGTGTCCATTTTCATCGTTTTACTATAGAATAGCAGAAAAATTTGGCGTTCTGTCATTTTTGCGATGCAAAATTTTGCAAAATTTCAATCTAAATTTTTTTTTTCTTTAAAAGGTAAAATAAAAAAACTGTAAACTAATTATTAATTTATTAATCATAATTATATAAACATTCTAGATTTCTTTGCTCTCTTTACTATTTTCATCTGTCTTTATCTTTTCTGGACTTGGTATATTATTCAACATAAATATATACAACCCTTATTATTGATGCTTCAATAACATCGTGAATATTGGTTTCCCTTTATTATATGGGTAGCCTAAGCCTAATTCTCTTTAGTATAGGCTTAGTATAGGTATGTTATGGCAATTTCAGTTATTTTTTGAGAAAATCTGGTCAGAATTTTTGTAAATCCAAGTTATAGTTATTAAACTTCAAAATTTTAGTTGTCTCAAAACTTTTTATGGTGCTGAATCTATTTCTCCATCAAAAACACATTCAAACACTACTCTACAAAATTTTTTTGCCCAAATTCCGATCACTTTTGACAGTCTACGCAATTCCTCTACCGCCTTTTTAGAGTACTCTGTGGCAAAATAGGTTTCATTCTCATAGATAGTCCAATCAATCCATCCCACAACGCTCATTGTATTAAAATAATGTCAGTGGATCGTGATTTTTCCCACGTTTATGATGCATATTGCTTAGACCAGCGATAAGGGAGTGTTGTTGTTTAATGCCTCCTGTAAAACCGCACGTGCAAAGAAAGGCGTTGCAACTGTGTGCAAACTTCAAAGATACGTTTTCCCTCCCTACAGCAATCTTACATAATATATTTGATATATTTGTGCTCAAATTAAATATACATATCTGGAAACATTTATAAAAACGAATCAAACAGAGTAGTGTAATCCTATGCACCTTCATGCATGCAGGTGTTTAGACCAGATAAATCCAAGGAAGCAGTCATTCCAGTTTTGCAATCAAAACCTAAGGGATTTAAATCTCTCGTTTACACCTATGATCAACACTTTAGGTAACACCGTTAAAAGATTACACAAATATGGGTTACTTCAACACCATCTTTCATGGTGGGATTGCATGGATGGCAACCCCTCGCTGTTTTCTAGGATCTGAGAAACAGAATGACACAAGTTAATCCTGTAATCCTAAATACCTCTCAACTTTCTATACATCGCTGCTTGCTTTAGAAACATATTATGCACTTAGATGCCCGCTAGGATTTGAATTATTGCTTCTGTGTCACAGTAGCTATTAATGTTTCAACACAATCTACTTTAAGCTCAGGGTTAATGGAGATATCAATAAAGGATCAAGCTTTTGTAGGTTTCATTAAGCATCTATGTTCATACCTTGCCATTTCCATATGTTACGAAAGCTTTCTATCTCTAGTTTCACCGTTTCCAATTCATTTGACATAGGGATATTACAATTATGAAATTCAATATTGATATGAAGTTAAAAACCAGAAACTATAAGTTTTATTAATTCATTTGAATTTTGGATGGATTGAAAATTTAGGGTTTATTCATATTTATAAATTAAATTCAATTAACAATTACATAAAATGATGTAAAAGAAATGTTTTAAGGCAATGACATATAGTAGTAATTAATGTTTCTTTGACAATTGTTAAAAGGCAGAAAAATATCAACACAAGGCAAGGACTATGTTACAAAAATTGTCTGTGTTTCTCTTCTTATGATTGACTCACTTTGTATTATTTCCTTCACTATCCTTGAATCAATTAAAAGATCTCATTTCTCTTTACCACTAATATCCTTGGTGTCTGCCATGTGCTTGTTTTAATCCAACATATTTTACCTAAGAAAATCTAACCTTTGTCATGGAGATGAAATTAATGTAGAGTTCACTCAACAACTTTTAAACCATGTTATCTTGAAAATAAAGCTTTCAATAAAGCACTTGTGATCCATAAGCGCCACAATGAAATACTTCTTTTACATCAAAAGGCTACACCTCACTTTGGTTTTAAAATAATGGCCCCAAAAATTATTTAACCTATTCTCTATCTGAGTGGTAAAAACATGAAAGAGTTATGCAACTTAACATAAAACATGAAAGAGTTACGCAACTTAACATCATAAATATGCAACATGGTATGTTCCTTGTATATACAACATAATTTGGTGCATTTTAGGATTTAAAAGACATTTACTATGAATATCAAGTTGAACATATAGAATCTATGTTGAGATTTTCTGTTTAGAATAAAATAGGAAAAAATCTCAGTAGGTGACAACAATAGAAATTTTGTTGCTAGATTAGCTCCAGGTTGTTGGGAGGGAGTTAATGCATCCTAAATTTGAGTTGAGAGGATTTATGACGCAGTTAGATTCTCCTTGCTATATAACAGGTATCCATACGGATTGTTTTGTGAGAGTTTGTGAGAATTTAATTATGTAATCTCTTGTTTGATTAATAAAGAATTTTCGATGTCTATGTTTTGTGGACGTAGCCCAAATTGGTTGGGTGAACCATGTTAAAATTTCTATGTCTCCTGTGATTGAATGATTTGTTGTGTATATAGCCCAAATTGGTTGGGTGAACCATGTTAAAATTTCTATGTCTCCTGTGATTGAATGATTTGTTGTGTATATGTTTTATAATCTGTTGTGCATCTGATCTCCAACAATTGGTATGAGAGCAGTTGGAGGCGTGGCACAGCCGGAACGCGTGCTGGAGATGGAGTGCAAAGGCGTGGAGTGAACCTGCGTTGCTGGTGCGTGGAGCCTATACAACAGCTGCGTGGAGTGCTGGTGTTTGTGCAGTCTACGGCTGCGTGGAACATATACAACAGCTGTGTCGAGTGCTGGCGTTTGTGCAGTCTACAACTGTGGGCGTGGGTGCAGTCAGAGGCACGGCCGAGGTAGTCATCGTGGATGGGGCCGAGTGGTGACAACAGTGTTCTTCCCTTTGCTGCGTGGAACAAATAAAGTATTGAAGTAAACAAGTGGAAATTCGTGCCTGCTCCTGATTTCTGAAGGATCTTTAAATCTTTATGGTTAATATTGTTTGGCTGGGCATATGCAGAATACTTATTATTATTATCATAACCATATATTTGTTTTCTAGATTAGAGCGCAGGGCTTTCTAAACTAAATTGGAAAAGCATACTCAAAATAGAAATCGATGCGGCTGAGGGACTGCAATACCTGCACGTGTGCTGCACTCCAATGATAATTCACAAGGATGTGACGAGTGCCAACATCTTTTTTGACAACGATTTAAATGGAAAACTAATGAAGTTCAATTTGTCAAAGATGACAATGGATAGGAAGGCTCCTATCGTGGATATGGTGAAAGGAATTTACGGATACGCAGATCCAGAGTAAATTACAACTATAATTTGTATTCGCTTCCGAATACTATCTTGATACTACAGGAATTCAATTGATTGTTAAAGCGTAGCCGCAATTTCATAATATCTGGAGATGTTTGTACTGTAATTTTGCATGGCAAAAATTTTGTTTTTTGTTTAAAGCAAAGGCATATAAGTGCATGTGGCAGAAATTTGTGTGTGAAGTACAAAGGGCAGATATTTTTTTGTTTTTAAAGGCAAAGGCATTTTTTTTTTTAACACAAACTTCATTTATTTAAAGTTGGTTTTTTGGAGATTATTGTGTTTTTTTGCGGATACAAGATGGCGAAAACTCAAAGTGCCCAGTTTGAAATTGAGAAGTTTAATGGCAAAAATAATTTCGAGATCTGGAAGGTGAAGATGCATGATTTGCTTGTCCAACATGGCGTGGCAAAGGTGTTGTTGGGCAAATCCAAATAGCCTTACAGCATCACAGATAATGAGTGGGCTGAGATGGATGAAAGAGCGATAAGTGTTATTCGACTGTGTTTAGCTGATGATGTCATGTTTAATATCGTGTCGGAGACAACAACTGCTGGTTTGTGGACGAAACTAGAGAAACTGTACATTACCAAATCCTTAACCAATAGGATTCTTCTGAAGCGACAGTTGTACAGTTTGCGAATGAAGGAAGGTACATCAATTGCTGATCATTTAAATGCTTTTAATACTATTCTTATGCAATTACAAAGTATAGAAGTAAAAATTCCATCCGAGGATAAAGCTATTACTTTATTGTGCTCGTTGCCCGAGTCATGGGATCATTTTGTTACTTCTATAAGTCTTAGTTCATCAGAAACTATTGAGTTTGATGATGTAGTTGCATCCTTATTATCGGAAGAAACAAGGAGGAGGTCGCATTCCGAACCTCTACATCAGAAGCTATGATGGTTAGAGGTCGTTCAAAAGAAGACGCCCCAGGAAGCCGAGCGACTCTCGTTTCAAAGTCGAAGGGAAGAAGAGTAAGCTAAAGTGCTGGTTTTGTGGCAAATCAGGGCATTTAAAGAAGGACTGCTGGAAGCGACAACAACAAACTTCAAAAGCAGATTCTTCGACAGAGAAGAAGGAGGCAAATGCGACAGATACAGGTTCGACATCTTGTTCAGGTATGAGTGATGAAGTATTATCAGTTAATGTGTCAAATCATGGTCAACATTGGTTGTTAGATTCTGGTGCATCAAACCACATGTGTATCCATAAAGAATGGTGTAAAGAATATAAATCAATTAATGATGGATTTTTGTGCATGGGTAATGATGTAACATGTAATATTGTGGGAATTGGGAGCATACAACTACAAATGTTTGATGGGACAACTAGAATATTAACTGATGTGAGGCATGTACCAGATTTAAGGAAAATTTTGATTTCATTAGGAGCTCTTGATTCAAATGGATATAAAACTGTAATTCAAGGTGGAGTAATGAAAATGTACAAAGGCATTTTACTAGTTATGAAAACTAAGAAAGTAGGAAATCTATTTCAGTTAGAAGGAGGTACAGGGTCAGATTTTGTGTCTACGTTGTCTGAACATGATAGTATTTCCATTCACTTATGGCATCAAAGATTGGGGAATATGAGTGAAAGAGGGTTGAAAATTTTGGCTGATCGCAAGTTACTTCCAAATCTGAAGTCTGGAAAATTAGATTTTTGTAAGCATTGTCTATTTGGAAAACAAAGTAAACAAAAGTTTAAAACAGGAAAACATACTAGTAAAGACATACTTGATTATATCCATTCAGATGTTTGGGGACCAGCCCCTACAACCTCATATGGTGGTTTGTCTTATTTTGTATCATTTATTGATGACTTTTCTAGGAAGGTGTGGGTCTACATGTTGAAAAGAAAGTCTGATGTTTTTTCCAGTTTTCAAGCAGTTTAGAGCATTGGTAGAAAACATCACTGGTAGAACAATACAGTGTTTAAGAACTGAAAATGGTGGTGAGTTTACTTCCAAGGAGTTTGACAACTATTGCAAGGATGCAGGGATTGAGAGACATAAGACCACGGTTTATACTCCTCAGCAAAATGGAGTTGTTGAACGCATGAACAGGACTCTTCTAGAGAGAGCAAGGAGTATCCTGAGTAATGCCGAGTTGCAAAAGGAGTTGTGGACGGAAGCGGTGGCAACAACTTGTTATGTGATAAATCGATCTCCATCGACGGCAATTGACTACAAGATTCCGCAAGAGGTATGGAAAGGACACCCTTGTGACTATTCTAAGCTCAGAGTGTTTGGTTGTGATGCATATGCTCTAGTGCCTAAACATCAACGAACTAAATTAGATCCAAAGTCTAAAAGGTATATCTTTGTTGGATATGGTGTTGGAACAAAGGGATATAGATTGTGGGATCCTACTACCCGCAAAATCATCATCAACAGAGATGTAAAGTTTAATGAATCCTGTCTTGTACAGTTAGATGTAGATAGTAGATTGAAACAACATGATGTATCTGACTTTCAGCACATTCAGTTTGATAGCATTTCTAATGATAGTCATGATGACCATAGTTTAGATACTAGTCATGAACAAGTTTCAGAATCATAACATGAACAGGGTTCAGGTTTAGATCATGAACAGGTCTCAGATACTGATCATCAAGAAGTTCCTACAGATGGTAGTCAGCTAATCGAGGAAGCGCCAGAAACATCCTTAAGGAGGTTGACAAGAATCAAATGGCCACTGAGAAGGTATGATGATTATGTTACTTCAGTTGCATTTACTACTAATGATGATGAACCTCTGTGCTATCAGGAAGCAATAGAAGGTTCGAAAAGTGACAAGTGGAAAGCAGCCATGAAGGACGAAATGATGGCCTTAAGTAAGAACGACACATGGGATCTGGTTGAGCTTCCGAAAGGCAGGAAAACTGTGGGGTGTAAATGGGTTTTCAAGCTGAAACGGGGTGTGAATGATATGGAAGACAGGTACAAAGTGCGGCTGGTTGCAAAAGGGTTTTCTCAGAAAGTCGGTATTGACTTTCATGAGATTTTTCACCAGTGGTTAAAATTGTTTCAATTAGAATTGTGTTAGCATTAGTGGCTTTGCTTAATTTAGAGTTGCAGCAATTAGATGTTAAGACTGCATTTCTACATGGTGACTTAGATGAGGA